>JAOSBP010156359.1:0-193921 GCA_027563825.1 Erythroxylum mucronatum
CCCCCCAAACATGGTCAAATAACAAGTAAATGTAGAGACACCATATCGCTTATTTCTTACGAGATACTCGGTTCCTCAGTGTATAGTTGTCTGGCAATGTTATCTCGCCAAGTCTTGCGCTGTTGGGCGAGAAGTACTTTTGAAAAGGGGGGGATTCTAAACTACGTGGGGAGTTTTTACAGTCGGGGAAGAAACCCTTGTTAAGCGACACTCAACACGCTGCTTAACTACAAAGATAGTTGCTATTCATTTCAGAACATCTCCATAATTATACTCTGCGCCAGGCGCCGTGTCTAGTGGCACAGGCGTTGTCGTTTGGCGGCGCCACCTCGTCACGGCTACCAACCTCCAATTGACGTATACGCTGTTATCGCGTGTGTCTCAGCCCTGTGACATCTCGCTTGTACTTTTTCCTCTTACAGGTTGCCCCTTGTCCAGAGGCTGCAGCATCCACTCACCGGTCAGCCATGTGGAGAGCTGCCACGACGTACGTTGTGACGAGCTTGAGCTTCGTCGCAGTTGTCTGGGCCCTTCTGTTACTGCTGGTCGAAGCACAGGTGCCGCCTGTCGCCCTCCCCCAGGAAGACACGTCCAATGCCTCGTACCCTGCACCGTCCCTGAGCGATGCGCAGAGCCTCATCCAGCAGTCTGGCGTGGACAATACCACTGCATCTGCTGCATATGTCGCATTGCAATTCGAGCGCTCCAACTGGGCTGGCTACTCTGTCCTGACAGACCCCTTTTACAGCGACTTGCCCTCCAACGCTTCGTCAGTGGCGCCTGGATCGCCAATCAAGATTGAATTCTACACCAATGTGAGTCTTCGTCTAAACATGTAGAGTCTTATGTGCTGCCTTGATGTTTACAGACGTCCTTGTATACTGTGCCCGCCAACGTCGCCCTGTCGCGCTTCATCTTCCAGAGCCGCGACCTCAATGGCACCGCAACGCCGGCCTCGGCATTCGTCCTCTGGCCATGGCAAGCTCGTAAGTTTGAAGGTGTCGATGGTGTTCCAACCGTCTCATGGGGACAGTGAGTCACTGATTGCTCTTTTGTGTCTGCTAAGCACAATTTGACTCTTCTTGCAGCGGAACCAGCGGCTGGAGCGGCGAATGCGCCCCCTCGCACATCCGCAACCTCTGGTATCAATATTCAGCACCCTTTGTGCTCGCCCTGCAGGGATACGCCGTGGTCGCTCCCGACTACACCGGCTTGGGCCTTGACCACGGTGGCGCCTCCACCGACCACATCCCTCACCAGTACCTGGCCATGCCCGCCCACGCCAACGACCTCATCTTTGCCGTCCAGGCGGCGCAGAAGGCCTTTTCCCAGCTGAGCAAGCAGTTTGTCATCATGGGCCATTCGCAGGGCGGTGGCGCCGCCTGGGCTGCTGCTCAGAGCCTCGTCAAGAGTCCAGTGCCTGGTTATCTGGGCACCATTGCAGCATCACCCACCACCACACCGTTCCTCAAAGCGCTCAAACAGCTTTCCCTCCCGACGGGTGGATATTTCCTGGCACTCGTCGCCCAGGCCGTGTCGTCTGTTTTTCCCTCATTCCAGCTGCGCGACTGGCTCACCAACAAGGGCGCCACCCGTCTCAAGCTCCTCCAGGCCTTGAACGGGTGCCAGGGCGTTGCCGCAGAGCTGTTGCTGAACCAGGACAACATCATCAACCAGCAGGCCGTCAACTCAAACTACTACGCTGACAACTTCATCAACCTGACACAGACTGGCGGCCTGCCCTTTGCAGGGCCCATGCTCGTCATGCAAGGCACCGGTGATGAAGTCGTCCCGCCGCATACGACCGAGCTCGCCGTCAACCAGACTTGCGCTGCCTTTGCGCACTCGCAGCTCAACTTTCAGGCCTTTGAGGGCGTCTCGCACGTCCCTGTCCTGTTTGCGGGCCAAACGGTGTGGCTGAAGTGGCTGGCCGACCGCTTCAGGGGTGTCGACGTGCCGCGGCGCTGCCACCGCCAGCTGCACACTCCGCTATTTCCTTCGACTTCATATCAGACCGAGTCGAATTATTTCTTGGAATATCCAATGTATGCGTATGAGACGGCGTGAAATACAAGGGGCGTGGAAAAAGGTTAAGGGGGCCGATGGGACTGTATTGTACGTTGGTATTTATACTAATATATCCCTTTTCTCTGTGTTTTCAACCCCTCCAAAATCACATATGGGAAAATCGTGTTTCCATGCACCATCAATTACTTCCTCGCCTAGTCGTGACGCACGGCATCCGCATTGCCCACCTTCAACCCTTCTTCTGCCCACACGCCCGCCTCGTCCCATGCAGGCAGTACGTACGGAAGCGCTTCCGGCATCAGGTCTGGCCACGTCGTCTTGATGAGCTTGGTCATTTCGTCAAACAGCACGCGGTAGCCGTCCTGATCAAAGTGGATGCCTTTGATTGTTTATTTGTTAGGCGAGATGCTCTTTCTGTCACTGAAGCTTCATGGTTCAGCCCCAATAAGGAAACTGGCTAGACTTACCATCGTGAAGCATGCGCGCCAAAGCGGGATTCTGGGGCACGCTCCTTGATCCCGGCAGACTCTCTTCGCCCTTCCAACCCGCTGCCGCCATGAATGCGCTCCACAGGTCCAGCACCGCAACCTGGTGGGCCTGCCCAACTTCTTTGGCGGCATCGGCATACTGCTTGGTGCGGTCTGCGGTGCGGTTCAGCTCGCCGTACCCCTGACTCTTCTGCAGAGCCTCCAGTTTGCGCTCCTCAATCGGTGGCGGCGTTACGAGCACGAGCCGTGGACTCTGAGCCTGAACGCTCGGGTGGTTCAGCAGTTTGGCGATGTTCTGCTTGTATTCCTCGAGTGGGACGTGCTGGCCGTTTTGGGCCTCTGCGTAGCAGGCATCGTTTGCGCCAAAGAAGATCATCTATTTCATGGAAGACGTCTTCCTTTAAGAAAAGGTATGTAATATCTCCAGTTGGAGAAACGTACCATTATGCGCACTTTGGCTTTTTCTGGCCGAGGCACGACGTTGGGGAGCACCTTGAGTGCCTGCGTCGTGTTGTATCCGCTGTGTGAGTAGCAATATCAATGATTCGGTTCATAGCATAAGAGGTCTCCCAAAAAGGAACAAATACTTACCTGAAGCCTCGATTAACGACATCGAGCCGTCTAATGTACGCTTTTGCAATACTGTCAGTACAGGACGAGCGAAACCCATCAGCTTGCAAGACCAGGCATTCACCTTGCTCGAGTGCCGAAGCAAATCCAAACGTTTCTGCTGTGCTCGAATGTTCGGTAATCGAGTCTCCAAAGAGGAGGAACTGCTCATATTCTCCATCCTACAAATTTTCGGAGTGTCAGCCGCTGGAAGTCTTGTTCCACCAAGCCTTATGTGCAGCAATAGTGGGTTTCACAGGCAATACAAGTCATCATACCATATTTTAGAGATCTAGAAGTAGCTGCTCGAGAAAAGAACTGGGTCGCTGCCTTGTTTAGTCAGGTCTAGTTTGACAGACTTAGCTGGTTACCTAAGATAAGCTAATGGCGGCGTGGTAATCAGAGTGCTAGGCGAGCTGGCAGACAGAGAGGCACTTTTAGTCTATACACAAAAAGGTGCAGAATCTGTGATAAAACTATATTGGAACGACGGTGCAAGATCTACAGCACAAGGCTACTGATATTGACCGAATGTCATGTGCAAATGTACGCTGCCGTCATGTGAATTTCCGCTTTGCGCTTAACCCCGGCCCAATGTAGCCTGAGAAGTGTCAACTTCAACAGTGAACTCTGCCCACAAATCCGATTTTATAATACATTGCAGAGAGGTACAGATAGCAAATAACATCTTGGACAGCCACCCAGTGTTGCCGGTTGACCTGCGAGCAGGATGCCTTCAAATCACGGCTTCCGGCACTCGGGACGATCGCTTCTTGCAATCTTCCGAGCTACTGGACAAGACTGTGCCAGCCATGTACTCTGACCACCATTAAAGGCTCTGTCACGCCTCTTTGCATCTGCAGGTGCATGTGGATGCAAGTTGCCGCAACATGCGATTGTCAGTAATGCTTCTGTGGAGTGCACTCCTGCAAACTGGCCCATCATGCGCCAGTCTCGCGCATGGCACCTTCAATGCCCGCAACTATTCCACGTGGATGGTTGAGAGCATCATGGCCAGCGGCCAAGGAATAGGCACTTCGGGCGCCGCAACAGGCCAGATTGAATTGGGTGTATTTCAAGAAGCTCTTCGTCAGTCGCTTAGTGGCATGGCCGGCCATGGTGCCTCGTCCGAGCTGCCGCTAGAGCGTCGCATCAGGGCATATCTACAACGGAGCATATCGACCAGCGGCGGCAAGAATTTCACAAACGTCATGAAAGACCTGGACCAGCCCCTTGATCGGCTCAGCATTGGAAGGTCTTTGATTCTAGAGTGAGCGCCTTAAGTCTTGTTGCGGAGAACAACACGAACATTGACCCACCATTTCAGACAGCAGCAAAGTGCCAATAGCAGCACCATGCAGGAGATTGCGTCTTTACAACGCTCTGTGGAAGAACAACCTCGCAACGGCAATGGTATGACTTTTCTCTTTATTTTTGTCAACGGCAAGAACTCACATTTTGGTGGTGTTTCAGGCGGACTGTGGTACTATGACAACACTGCAAAGCTGGCCGAATACCACAACCTTTCTTACCTGGACGGCATGTTTTCATATGCTCCATTCACAACCCTGCTTCCGTCTGTGTCGTCTGACCTCACTGCCAAAAATGCACTCGATCACGTGGGAGAGCAGCTCGACATACTGTACCGACGCTGCTATCAAAACGACACTGGTCTGCTCGTCCACGGCTACGATGCCGCCAAGACACATCCATGGGCCAGCCCAGTTACAGGAGCCAGCCCAATCGTGTGGAGTAGGAGTCTGGCATGGTACACAGTTGGCCTGGTTGACTCTCTGGAGATTGCCATGACGCTATACCCGCAAGTACAGAGCAAGAGTCCGGCCTTCTTCAAGCTGCGGGGTCACCTCAACCAGCTCGCCTCTGCCCAGATCCGTGCAGTCGAGGCTTCTGCACGCGCTACTGGTCGAAATGGTCTATGTCAGGTTGTGACCAAGCCAGGCTCTCCAGGCAATTTTGTCGAGAGCAGTGGCACAGCTCTCATTTCCTATGCCCTGGCCAAGGGCGTTCGCACGGGGCTTCTTTTGGGAGACTCGCTTCGAGAGAAAGCTTCTTGTACTGCACAAAAGATGTTTGGCGATCTCGTGGAACACTTTGTCATACACAATGCCAACGGAACCCTCAGCTTCAACGGCACAAGCAGTGTGGCAAGCTTGAGCGGAGACGACATTAGCTACGAGGTGAAGCGTTCCTGGCCCAACGTTCTGATCATCTGCATATGCTGACAGAAGAAACAGTACTACACGACGCGACCCATCACACTCAATTCACTGATTGGTACCAGTGCCTTTGTGCTCGCAGGTCTCAGTGTGGCCCAGCTATAGACGTAGATTTTTGCTTTGAATCAAATAGAAAATTATGTACCAACATCATTGATGATATCTACTGATACTCAGATTCTATGCTTTCTTATAGCTTACGATCAGAGCAAGACGAAAGACTAGGAAATGGCGTAAAAGCACCCACCCGACCCCCCAAAAAAGCAAACAGGCTGCATCGCTAGGACATTGCTGAGCCAATGTAGCTTTATAAAGGCAGAGGCCAATTCTGTCGATATGTCTAGCTACGTTCTCAAAGTGTCAATGGCAGAATATCTCATTCAAGGACTCCAAGATGAATGCAACACGCAATCTATCAAGTCATCATTCTAGCAAATATCAAGATGATTCTAAACAAACTTCCAAGGCTAACTTTGCTCCAAAGATCTAGTGTAGTCCGCTAAGGTCCGACACGCAGGTGAACAGCCGGTTGCCCTTTGACAGGTCGAGCGCCGTGGTGCACAGGTAGTCGTCGCCGCTGTCGCGCGTGCAAGTGCCGCGCAGAGGGCTGCCATCAGCCGGGGTGATTTGGTATCCGCCGTCCTCTGTTTTTTCTCTGTTAGCAACTTTTGATCAAATGACACATGCGCATCAAGAAACAAAAGAGGAGCAACAAGAAGAAAACGTACTGTAGATGGTGAAGTGGCCCCAGCCGTTCTGTCCGTTCATCTCCAGCTCGGTAATGTCCCAGTTCAGAATGTCGCCGTAGTCGCCGCAGCCCTCACAGCGAGCATAGCCTGTGCTCGAGGCATCACCCACTACGCCCATGCTTGGCGACCCGTTGACGTCGTCGCACGAGGGCTCGCCGTCAAACACGCGGATGTTTGAGATTGAGCCGGTATCGCCTGTGGGGGAAGCTACGTTCTCCTGCTCATACTAAAGGTGGAAGCAAGATATGTCAGTGCTGGGCTCGTCAAAGATGTCTGGAGAGGCATTGCAAAACGGTCCGCCAACGGTCTCATGAATTGTTTGGGGATGCCCAAAAGCTCTCTTTGGTCCAACTGTTTCTTCTTCTTGTCCAGTGCTATCCACTGCCCCCAATAGATGAACAAGTTGAAAAGGATGCTGTACTGAGGTAGATACAGGAAATGTCGCAAACGCAAAACACCCATTACAATTCTCTTCAAATCAAAGGGAAAGGCCTTGCTACTCACGAAGATCTGAAAGTCAGCGGCCACGGCCGTGATCATGGTGGCGGCGATGAAGCCGGTGATGGTTGGGAAGTGCATATTTGATTGGAGTGGTTTGAAGCTGCTTGTTTGAGAAGGATGTCGATTGTATCGCTCGCTGTTGGTGATGAAAAGCTGTCTCTCGAAGAGACACACCACATCCTTATATACATAGCTTTTTGATCGTCGCCTGAGGTTTGAAGCTCACGTCAATCAATGTCATCATTGAGATTTCCTCCATCTTCCTATTGCAGTCCCCTGGTCTAGCGTCGACTTTCGTGTGACAACCTTCTTGAGGCCGGCCCTCGAATTGATGCTCGTTACGTATATGATATCTCTTGGCTGTCCGGTTTAGGCATGGGCACTTGTTCGGCTGCCGCGTGCTGTTACATGCATCTTTGGCGCTTAGTGCTCATCTATGCTTAAATCATGTCTCTTTGAAGACAAATCATGGGGCAGAGACTCTTGGCCAGGCGGCATCGTCTTGGCATTTTGCTCTTTGATTCCTGGTCCTAGTCATGTTTGGGTTCAAGGAGCTGGTGCCGAAAGCAACGTCGACCGGCCGCTTTGGGGGCTGTAACGTCGATGTTCGAACGTCTAACGTTTTATGCTTTTGCACTAAATCGCGGTGCGAAGTAGCACTAAAGTCTGCGCCAAGCTCACCCTAGTTTAGGAATTTCATAATCATTTATACTGGTTGCCCCACATGCACAGTACTGTTTTGGCCGCCACGAGGACAAAAGACTAAAGCACGACAAGACGGCTGGCACGTTACCCAAATGTTGTCGATCTTTTGAAACGCATCATTCGGCCCTCACTTAGTTGAGAGATCTTTGACCACGCCATGTCCACTGTGTTTATCCTGGGACTTTCCTGAGCTGGCCAAGATGAGCAGTCTGTTTAGAGACTGTGCGCTCTAGTCCTATGAGTTCATGATATTGGACAAGACAAGTCTGGTGTTTGACAGCCAAGAGGAAGCGAGCTATTTTGACACGGTCCACGCCGCTGCCACTGTGCCGCGAAGGCACTTAATGACGTATACCTTTATGAAAATGCAACTTCATCTACAAGGATGTCGCCTCGGCAAGAACAAGCAGTCGCCTAATAATTCCATGTTGTGAGAGAGGCTACACCGCAACCTGATTTGACGGTAGTCATCGACAAATGTCCTCCATGTTGCCATGTGCCATCATTCAGACGGCTGGTGATCCCGCGCAGTGTTGATCAATGGGCACGTGGCATGGAAAAGCTCGGCTTTGTCAACACTTTTAGCGGTGGAAGGATTATTGAGTAATTACTCCTGGAAGACAATAGTGATGAGAGTCTGACGAGTTCAAGTCTCGTTGCATTGGGACTATTGAAGCGTCTTGAAGGTCAGTCTGACCGAATAACATAAGTTGAAGTTTCACACTTGTATGGTACGGAGAGCCGTTATGAGAGAATTAGGTCATACTTCATCCCTGATCGCTGTTGCACATTCATGGCCCCAAAACATATAATTGGGTATATCCACTTGCGTGAATGATAAAATCAAGCGAAGCGCAAGGGCCTCATGAACACGGCTTACTGGCCCCTCATACCTATAATACCCGGGCATCAATACCTGTGGACTCTGCCCGACGTATGAGATTACCCTGGACTAGATTTTGTCTTTGCTTGACCTTCATAGCACCATTGGAGTGCCTGAGACTTCTCAATAGCAAGCAAGTGCTTTGGTGACCTCGGCAAATAGCTTTGTTTTGGACGCCTTTTGGAGAGACCAGACATGCGCCTTGACTGGAGCAAAGGTTGAGTTGAGTGATCAACTCAGGACTCTGATGTAGCTTCTTGAAGAGTAATGAGGAGAAGCAGAGGTTCTCTTCAAAGCACTTGCTCGAGAGCAATGAGCCTCAACAAGTCAGGACCACGGTCATCTTCGACCACTCACAAGCACACATCATCTGATCAGCACTCTGTTTGAAATGGGATCCTGCACCTGTATGTTCTTGTCCCTCAATCTTCTCATCTTGAACGGAAAGAAATAATTGCGACGCCCTCTCAGCGACTACCGAAATTGGCTTAGTGCGCAGCAACATGGCGTCCATGTAGCCTGTCAAGAGCTGTTACGGCCTCAAGGATATTGTCCTGTAAAGAGTGCAACAGTATAGGGAAAAGGATTGAAGATCAATCGGAGCAGAGCCTCCGGCGATCACCTGTGATATCAGAAATATTTCAACACTGCTTGACAGGTGGGCGAACAAGTCGCCTCCAGTGTTGAAATATTAGGAAGTTTTTCCCGGCCGAGATACTAGTCTCACCATGCACTTGGCTTTTTGTTTGGGCTTGAAAAGGGAAGCTGGGGGAGAATATAAGCTATATATTTACCTGCTACGGCACGTTAGACTAGAGAGGAAAGCCTACATATGCAGATTTGCACAGCAGCCTGCACTGAGAGGACTTGTTTTCAGTACACCCCCAGCTCCATCGCCAATCCCTACTCCTTTCGTGTCGCTAAGACAGGTTTCCATCATGTCGCGTCTGGGCATTGCCTATTTCGGCCTCCAGCAGCACTGCATAGTTCATACAGACCTCTGACAACCTAACGGCAGCTGATCATCTCACCATATGGAGAAGCGGCCGTAATGTCAGTGGTCTTGCCATGTCCATCCGTCAAGAATAATTTTGATTTCATCTCACAGGCTGGGCACTTCGACAATATGCCATAAGGCCTAACAGTCCATGGATCCTGTGTTGGTGGAACCGCTTACGTGCTTATTTGTGGTGACGGGAGCAGAAGACCTCCATCAGCATCGACAACACAAGCAACAAAGCAATTCGACAATGGCACGCAGGTCCGCAATAACGGTGGGCATGACCGAGGCCATTCAGCCGGCCAAGAGATTGCTGGCGATTCCTAGGCTTTGCCGAGTCCTTGGCTTGGATGCGAAGCTACAGCGGATCGAGCATAGCCACCGGACGAGGCGACATAACATATCATGTTCTGCCTTTCCTTTCATCAATTTTGAAACAATTTCTTTTTGTCCTCGCTGGCCGAATGGAAAATTCACAGGGTGTTGCGGCGCAAGCAGACATTTGAACTGGTGGTGAAGCCTCGAAATTGAGGTTTCGCGCGCGGCTACTAAAACAAAACAGCCACATCATCACTCGGACTTGGCCGGACAAAGCTTACCAAAGCAGAACTGCCGACACCTCAGCAATTACATCCCAATGTCATGTCCGCTGCACTTGCGCTCAAGCAGTGAGCAGCAACATGGTCTTCTCGGGCCCTAGCCTTGGCTGCTTCAGATGTCGCGAGCGCCACACCAAGTGCGACCTGGGCCGTCCGGCCTGCCAGAAGTGTCTCTCGCAGAACCAGACATGTCCAGGATATCGTGATGTCAACGGCTTCATTTTCAAGGATGTGACCGAAGATGTTGCCGGCAAGCAGCGCAGGCGCGCTGGCCGTGCTCGACGCTCTACCTCGCGCACCGTATCGCGTGCCTCGTCGACAGAACCTACGGTATACTCGCCATCTCCAAGTCCAGGCGTGCCGCTGGATTTCAATTCCACAAGCGTCAACTACTTTATTAATAGATTCATCATCCCATCAGAATTCCAAACAAAGTGGAGTCGTGGGCATTTCGATTATCTGCCTCAACTTCTTTCGGGTGCTGGATCAAGCTCTCCTTTGGCAGCCGCTGTGACGGCCATGGCCAGCAAAGCTGTGTGTCTGTCCTTCAGACGACAAACGGACGCGCCACTCATAATTCGAAATGAGCTCCATGCTGTCAAAGCCGTCAACCTTGCGATAGCAGACCCCAAAGAGTGCTTGCGGGATGAGACGTTGCTCGCCATCTTGTGCCTAGACATTTCTTGGCGCTTTTCCAAAGATTGCAGAGACATTGTTCCCGCCTCCAGCCATGCAAGCGGCGCCCTGAGTCTGGTCCGTCACCGTGGTGAGCAGTCCTTCAGCAGTGACGTCTCGCGGTCGCTGCTGAAGGCCACACAGAGCAACACACTCTTGGCCGTCCTGCGTCTCCAGGATAGGAAAAGCCAAGAGGCTGTGAGTCTCTTGCCCGTCATCGAGGATGTAGAGCGCGGATCAGCAACTGCAATGCAGCAGTTACTCCTTCGCACACTGCAGACGGAGCGGAAGATCGTCAATTTTGCCGTTTCACCAAACACGCCGGAGTCGGATCAAAATCTGGCAACGATAATGGCTGACCTACAAAGCATTCACGACTCACTCGCAGACTGGGTCGACTTTTACCATTCCAAGGGCAGAGAGATGTTCCCGGGTGCCCAGAATTTTGCCGAAATGGCAGCTCGTCGCGACGAACACGGTCTTTCACTCTCAATCCACGCCATGTTCACGTACGGGCAGTGGTGTGGCATCAAGTTCACCACGCTGAGGCTGACATACATGGCAATTCTCGAAAAGTCCAAGAGGGGACACTATGAGGGGGTTCCGCTCAACAGCACCTTGCTCGATGCTCAGACTACCGTGGACGAGTTGATTACCGTAGTCAAGAGTTTGACACCCACTCCCGGGGCCACCGCAGAGTACACAGATCCCATTGAAAACGCCCTCGCTCAGACTACCGGCCTGATATCTTCGCTTGACACGCCCGAGAAACGCACTGTAGCATTGTGTACGCGGTACAAGGCGTATCTAGTCCGCTGGGCGCAAATGGTCTTGAACATTGACATGCACTTTACGCCAGGCTTTGGAGTCAGCGCAGAAAGCCGAGAATTCCTCGATAATGAGTGGGCAGTGATCCACGCCGACAGGCCCGGCAGCTCCAGTCCTCCAAGCTCCTCTGGTTCGGGCTGAGGGTCTCTAATTACAGCTGCAAGTAAAGCTCATGGCCACCATGCCATGTCATTGCGAAGATGAGACCAATCCTAAGCAATTCCAAAGCGGCTGCTAGTACGTCGACAACGCTGCTCCCACATGCACATCTCACTTGCATTTGGACGGGCACTTCTTGGAAAGTGGGGGGCATGCCGCGAAGAGGGCACCGCCACAACCGTCAACGTACGCCGAGGCCGTAAAGTAGCCATTGGAGCTCTTTATCCATGAAACGCTGCCACCGGCCTTTTCCCCTTCAATTGCGCAGACATAATCTAGCGACGAGCCCTTTTTGCTAAACTGGCCGCAGGCAGTGCAGCTCGTGTAGGGGCCGGTTCTGTAGCGGACATTGGTGCCTGTAGTGTGGCATTTTGGGTATTGCGCAGCTCGCTCCCCTATCTGAAGAGCCGCCAGTGTCGAGTTTGCAATGTCATCCACGGCAAGCGCCAGTGCCTCTGCCTCAACGACTAGGCTTGCCCGAGCTGTGAAAGCCACTAGCGCAAAAATCAGTGCCCTGATCATCATGTTTGCGGCTTCGGAGATTATAAAACAAGGATTTGCTAGGCGACAAAGACGGAGAATATCGATGTCAGGCGGTTGTCGATATAATGAGTCCCTGTTAGCAGAGACAAAGCCATTGTGGCGCTCCAGAAGGGTTTATACTCTTAGGCATCGCAAGCTAACATTAACATGGCTTTTAAGTGGCAATTTGGCGACGGGTGCAAGCGAGAAGCAAGCGAAATTGCTCCACTTGCCGATATTTGTGGCGCTCTTTGACATTTTGATGACGAGGTTTGCTTCAATGAATTCCAATCTGTGTTTAGAGGTTAGCCATGTCAATTCTAAATTGTAATACTTGTTGCTGCAAGTGTATCAACAAGCTGATCGCTGCGAGCATTCAATTTTAGCCCCGTAATCACTACGACATAATCCCCTCACCAAAATATTTCCGGGACAAACGCTTCACCGCGAAATACTGTCAACATGTAGTTCAAGAATGAGAAGTTGATCAAAGTAAAAAGAACAGACTCAGATCAGTAGCAAGCATGCATCTACTTAGCAGTAGCTTGGCCCCCCATGACGGAGGTGGTGCTGTCAAGGCATGCATCCGGAAAGATCTGCTGGCTTATCTCTATTAGGGTTCTCTCAATGCGCACAGCCGTCTTTGTCCATCCCAATCTGATCTTTCGACGCGTCTTCTGCTTGACTCCGGAGTTCGTGGTGCAGGGTGACGATCTCTGCTCGTCAGAACTGGCAATGCCAAATGACAGCATCGTGGCTTGACATTGGGTTGACAGCTGCACGATGATCTCGGCAGTCGAAACTGCAGCAGTGTGGGGGAGGCCTTTGCCACTATCATTGACTCTGTGGGGGATTTGCTTTTACACTCTAATCTGATCAGATGTAGAGAATGGCAAAAACTCAAGTACCGCAGTGGAATACACTGGTATAAGGACAATAATACCACGAGTTTGGTGGTGCTGTTTTCCATTGACGGCCGCACATCAGACTACCCTGCCGCAGAACGTCAACGGCTTAGCCAACACCAAGTATGTTTTCCGAGAGCTTTACGGTACTTCACAGCTCTTCGCTCGAGCTTCGGGAAGTCAGTAAGCCTCACTGTAGGACCATGTCAGCATTATCACCTTGCATTATCACCCTACTATAGGGAAATTGAGCCTATCACGCGGCTAAAAGCCACCAGGACTCAACATGATCAGTGGTACGTCACGTCCTCGTTGGGCATGCGGCTCTGCAGTTGGCGCATCAGAACCGAGTAAAGTGGTCCAGCATCGCCTGACAGCCCCCCCACGGATGGGCTACGTCGACAATGTGAAGGGTTTCCGGAGATGGCGGCCTGCAAATTTACGCGGAAACCCAGGCCAAGGTTAGCAATGTGTCAATTGGGTAGTGATGATGCGTCTCAGTCCCAAGGTACATGTCAGTTTTCAAGCCGAGATAATTATAAAGGTGATATGTCACGGACTGCATATATCCAGCTTCACACGCCTCATTTGACATGGTATCATCTCTATATCTATTTGGTCCGCAAACTCCAGGTCTAGCGGACGCTTCATTACTTGAAGCCTCGTACCGTCTACGAAACGAAAAGGAATTCGCACCCCTCGTCCAGGGAGTAGCCTCGCTTCTGTCCCACTGGCAATCACTCCGTGCTGATTACCCACAACTTGTTTCATCTTCGGCGGCAATTCAACTTGAAGCCCTAGAGCGATTTGTGGTAGAGGGTCGTACCTTTGACCATATCCAAGGACCACGCTGCCTCATCGACAGCTGCTTGACAGTACTGCTGCAAGCCATCCACATCTGTGACCTAGATCGCGCTGCCGGATATTCTGTCTTGAGCAGGACATTCTCATCGGACAGCGAAAAGAGCTTCCAAGGCTTTTGCATCGGTCTTCTATCCGCAGTAGTCACAGCATCCTCAACTTCGAGGGCAGACTTTCTGCAGAGGACTCAGACCTCTCTGTTGTACGCTGCTATCATTGGCAGCATTGTAGACAAAGACTCAGAGTCTGGTCTTTCCCCAGGAGAGCAAGTTGAGACAGTCTCTGTCCGTTGGAAACCATCTGTTCCTGCGACTCAGATTGAGGAAATTGTTCACCAATACCCCATTGTAAGGGCATTCACCTGTTCTTACTCTTATCATAAAAGCTTGATACTGATGATTCAACCAATTTCCAGTCTTACATTTCTTGCAACTCAGACCTCTCCACAGCTACAGTCACTACAACATCGACGAGCTTGGGAGACCTCACAGAGCAACTTGAAAACCTAGGTTGTGCCACTCGCATTGTTGGTCTCAAAGGTAGATTTCATTGTCCAGTTTATAAGCCTGTTCTCAAGCATCTTCTTGCTTTGACCAGCAAGAACTCTTCATTTCAAATCGACACAGACGCCGTCGCTTGCCATCCAGCCAGGAGCAACGCCGACGCACTTCCTCTAGAGAGCAAGCAGTCACAGAGACTGTTTGAGAGCATTCTAGCAACCAGAGCCGACTGGCAAGGAACTGTTGGCGAATCTCTGCGCCAGTTTGGTACCCCTAAACCCGACATCGTATCCGTCGGACCTCAGAACTGCATACCACGTCTCACCGTGAATTCCAAATCCAGCACAATGCCTCAGAATCGCTCATATTCGCCTCCTGTGCCAAAGACACAGCCAGGCGCCACTCAGCGATATGGCTCAGACAATGCCACACCACCATACAACAAGATTGCGGTCATCGGAATGTCTGGCCGCTTTGCAAAGGCTGACAACCTCGCTGAGCTCTGGGAGCGCCTGCAAGCCGGCCAGAACTCGCTCACCGAGGTTCCAGAGAAGCGCTTCGACTGCAAGCAGCTGCAGAGAGAGCCCAAGGGTCCTTTCTATGGAAACTTCCTTGAACACCCAGACCGCTTCGATCACAAGTTCTTTGGCTTCTCGTCGCGAGAGGCCAAGGCCATAGATCCACAGCAGCGCATCCTGCTCGAGGTCGCATACGACACACTGTCGTCAGCTGGCTACTTCTGCCGCCCCGAGTCTGCGGCGGAGAAGAACATTGGCTGCTATGTCGGTGTCGGATCTGTCGACTACGATGCCAACACTGCGTCCCATGACGCCAGTGCCTTCTCTGCTACTGGCACTCTCCGTGCTTTTGTGAGCGGCAAAGTCAGCCATTACTTTGGCTGGACTGGCCCTTCCATCACGTGCGACACGGCCTGCTCCTCCTCTGCCGTGGCCATCCACTCGGCCTGCATGGCCCTCCAGATGGGCGAGTGTGCTGAGGCGCTTGCTGGTGGTGTCAATGTCATCACCAACCCTGCCCTGTACCAGAACCTGGCTGCCGCCTCATTCCTCAGCCCCACAGGTGCCTCGAAAGCATTCGATGCGGCCGCCGACGGCTATTGCAGAGGTGAAGGCGCTGGCCTGATCCTGCTCAAGCCATATGAGCGTGCCATCGCCGACGGAGATGAGGTTATTGGCATCATCTCCGGCTCTGCCGTTAACCAGGGTTCCAACTGTTCGCCCATCACTGTTCCCGACTCGTCGTCTCAGCGTGACCTATACAACACTGCGCTGGAGCGTGGTAACGTCTCGCCTACGGACGTTACCTACGTTGAGTGCCACGGAACCGGCACCCCGGTCGGTGACCCAATTGAGTATGAGAGTGTTCAGAAGACTTTCTCCAGCCCCAACCGCACAGACGACATCTTCATCGGATCCATCAAGGATTCCATTGGACACTGTGAAGGTGCGTCTGGTATCGCTGGTGTGCTCAAAGTCTTGATGATGATGCAACACCGCAAGATTCCCAAGCAGGCCAACTTCAAGAGCATCAACCCTCGCATCAAGACGTCTGCAGAGGACCGAATTGAGGTTCCTACCAGCACTCAGGCATGGAGCTCAGGAGAGCTCAAGGCGCTGGTCAACAACTACGGCGCTGCCGGCAGCAATGCGGCCATCCTCCTTGAGGAAGCTCCTCGCCCAAGCGCCGAGAATGCTGCATCAGAGTCAATCGAGCTGCCATTCGTCATCACCGGCAAGACGGCAGACGCAGTGTCGAGCTATTGCAAGGCCCTTCACTCGCGTCTGCAGAGCCTGTCCTCTGCAGCTGTGAAGGTTGACCTGAGGAGTCTCTCGGGCAGCATTTGCCGCCGACAGAACCCCTCGCACGAGTTCTCCTGGTCATGCACAGCATCATCTCTGTCAGGCCTCCTTGACGCTCTGCAGGAGGCTGCCCAGAAGCCTGCGACCAAGAAGTCCAACTGCTCTAGCAAGCCTGTCATTCTCTGCTTCCCTGGACAGAATGGTCAGACCGTCAGCCTCGATGAGCCATTCGTCAGGTCGACCCCTCTCTTTGAGAAGTATCTGGTAAGTTTGTTCCCTTTTTAATGATTGGAAAGGTTCACTAATTAATTGCAAAAAGGTTGACTGCGATACAATCTTCAAAGCGCTAGGCTTCCCTCGTCTGTTCCCACGCATCTTCGACAACAGTCCTTACGACGATATCGTGCAGCTGCACTGCGCTCTGTTTGCTGTCCAGTACTCGTCTGCAATGTCTTGGATCAGTAGCGGCGTTCAAGTCGACAGGCTCATTGGCCACAGCTTCGGCCAATTGACTGCCATGTGTGTCAGCGGCTGCATGTCTCTCGAAGATAGCATCAAGCTGGTTGCAACGCGCGCTCGACTCCTCGTCAAGTGCCTTGGCGATTCCTATGGCACTATGCTTTCGGTCGAAGGAGACCCTTCAGACCTGGAAGAGTTGGTCAACAGCCTTGCACGCAACAAGGATATCGACATGGCATGCCACAACAGTCCTCGACATATCGTGCTGGCAGGCACCGAGAAGGCCATCGGCGAATTCGAGTCTTCGCAGCAGTCTCGCTTCAAGCTGGCGCCCCTCAAGAATAGCCACGCCTACCACTCGCACTTGATCGAGCCCATCGAGGCTGAGCTCTTCCGCGCCGCAAAGACCATCACCTTCTCCGACATGAAGATCCCCATCGAGACGTGCACTGAGAACTCCTCCTGGAGCTACTTCAACGCGTCGCGCGTTGTCCAGCACTCGCGAGACACTGTCTACTTCTCCGAGGCTACGCAGAGGATTGTCGACGAGTTCGGTGACTGCATCTGGCTCGACGTTGGCACCGCGTCGCCGATGAGCGTCATGATCCAGAGAGTCGTCAGCGCCACTGATACTTCCGACCAGGTCACGCTTAGCGCAGACCTGGGCTCGACCAACAAGTCCAAGACGCTGGCAAAGATGGTTTGCAGCCTCTGGGACAACTCAGTTGCTGCCAAACACTGGTCATGGTATGGCCAGAAGCCTACGCCTCTGACGGATCTCCCATTGTATCCATTCGAGACGACATCCGCGTGGCTTGACTTTATCATTCCCACAACAGGTCCGACTATCCAGACATCGCTGCCTGCCCAGCAGGACCAGCCCAAGGGCTTGCTTGTGCTCACCCAAAAGGCCAGCGATAAATCGCCGAGGACGACTCTTCAACTCAATGTGCACAACGAGACCTTCAAGGTATGCACAGAGGGCCACGCTGTCCTTGAGCAAGCCCTGTGCCCAGCTTCAATGTACATTGAAATGCTTGCCGAGGCTGTTGGTTATGTCGCATCAGACAATCTTCAGATGCTACAAGTCAGCGACCTCAAGATCACCCGTCCTCTGGGACTTGTGCCTGACGCGCCAACATACGTCCACATTACGAAATCGTCTGGCTCGTCCTCAACTTGGGACTTTGACCTGACATCTGATGCTACTGGCAAGTCCAAGGCCGGCAGCCACGCCACTGGCCGCATCACAGCCCAGACCAAAGCAGACAAGCCAACTGTCGACCGTGAGCTGTCCACGCTCCGACGCCTGGTGTCGTGGGACCGTGTCAACACTATCCTCAACAGCCCAGACAGCGACAGCATGAATGGCCGCTTTGTCTACAAGTCTTTTGGTGAGGTGGTTGACTACAAGCCATACTACCAGGGTGTTAGCAAATTTGCGGCAACGGAGAACGAGGCTGTTGGACGTGTATCTCTGCCAAGCTCTCCTCTGAAGGACTCACGCAAGAACTTGACGAGCCCCATTGCTCTCGATACCTTCCTCCAGGTTGCTGGTGTGCACATCAACTGCTGGAAGTCTCGTAACAAGTCCGAGGTCTTCATGTGCACCGAGACTCAGGACATCTACCTCGACCAGCAGCACCTGCAGAATGGAGGCGATGAGTCTGAGTGGCTGGTGTACGCATGCCTCGACACCATCTCGGCCAAGGAGGTCCACTACGACATCTTCATTCTCAGCGCGCAGACCAAGAAGATCAGCTGTGTGCTCAAGGGCGTCCGCTTCTTCAGCGTCAACATGAAGGCCATGCGCCAGACGCTCTCCAAGAACAACGGCCAGGCTGCCCCTGCTCCAAAGGCCCCTGAGATCCAGCCCGCCGACACCAAGCAGGCGGTTCCTGCAGCAGCCCCAGCGGAAGAAGAAGCCGAGGTCGAGGAGGAAGAAGAAGAAGAGGAGGAAGAGGGCGAGGGAGAACCTGCAGCGGACATTTTCGGCGATGTCCGAAATATGCTGAGCCAGGTCATGGACATTGAGGAAGACGAGATTGAGCGTGAGACCGACTTGACAGAGCTTGGTGTTGATTCTCTAATGATCACCGAGGTCTTGCGAGAGGTGCAGAAGCGCTTCTCTGTCTCAATCTCCATGAACGACTTCCAGACGCTGAGCTCGACTCAGGATCTGTGCAACCAGATCAGCCCGTCTGCTCCAGCTGCTCCCAAGCCCAAGAAGACGAAGAAGGCTGCCCCAAGCCCTGAAAGTGACTTTGTTCAGGTCAACAGTGAAGACAGCTCCGGCACGCTAACACCTCTATCTGACTTTGAGCGTGATCAGGTTGTCAACAAGGCCCAGAAGTCCTTCTATGCTGTCAACGAGCACATTGATGAGATCATGGACGAGACTCGCTTCAGCGGCTTCTACGAGAACGTCTATCCTTCTCAGGCCGAGCTGGTCACGAGATACGTCGTCGAGGCCTTTGCTCTGCTCAAGTGCCCACTGGCCAAGATGAAGGCCGGAGACGAACTGCCACAGATCAGCCACGAGCCGCAGCACACAAAGGTGGTCAAGCAACTGTACAACATCTTGGCTGATGCCGGATTGGCGACCCTGGACGAGTCATCTGGCAAATACACGCGCACTTCCAAGAAGGCGCCAACTGAAGCGGCAGATGGTCTTCAGAAATACCTGGTTGACTCTTTCGACCAGCACACCTCAGAGCACAAGCTTCTCAAGATCACAGCAGCTCATCTTGCCGACTGCCTGACAGGCAAGAAGAATCCAACATCGCTGATCTTTGGCGACGCAACTTCGCGTGCCATCCTCTCTGACCTCTACGCCGAGGCTCCAATGTTCAAGGCTGGCACCATTCTGCTCGAGAAGTACCTTGCGGATCTATTTGGTGCAGTTGACGCTGACCAAGAACTGCACATCCTCGAGTTGGGCGCTGGCACTGGCGGAACGACAAGCCTCCTCCTGGAAGGCCTTGCCAAGCTTGGCCGTAAATTCACTTATACCTTCACCGACCTGTCGTCGTCGCTGGTCGTGGCCGCCAAGAAGAAGTTCAAGGCTTACCCATTCATGCGCTACCAGACCATGGACATTGAGAAGGAGCCCGCCATGGAGCAACTCTCCAAGTATGACGTGGTCATCTCGACCAACTGCATTCACGCCACCAAGAACCTGGTCAACTCGACGGGCAACATCCGCAAGATGCTCAAGCCCGACGGCATCCTGTGCCTTGTCGAATTGACGCGCAACCTCTTCTGGTTCGATCTTGTCTTTGGATTGCTTGAGGGATGGTGGCTGTTCAACGACGGCCGTCAGCACGTCCTGGCCAGTGCCAAGCGGTGGGATGAGGAGCTGAAGCGAGCAGGTTACAACTGGGTCGCATGGTCGCAGGGCGCTTCAGAGGAGTCCAATGTGCTCAGAGTCATCACAGCATCTCCCTCGGCTGGCGACAAGTCTCTCGTCAAGTCGATCGAGCCCGTCGCTCCCAAGCAGCTAGCCAAGAGCGACACCTTCCGCTACAAAGACTCTGGCGGCATCGAGCTGTTTGCCGATGTCCACTACCCTAGTACAACACAAGAGGGCAAGAAGTCACTTCCTGTAGGTTAGTTTTAGTCCTTAGTTTCTAATTGAAAATTTACATGTGCTCACTCGTTTGTTCTCAATTATAGTGTTGATGATTCACGGCGGAGGTCACGTACTGCTATCGAGGAAAAGCTTTGGAGCAGAGCAAATCCGCGTTCTGGTTGACGCCGGATTTGTCGCTGTTTCAGTCGACTACAGACTGTGCCCAGAGTCTACGCTGCCCAGGGGTGCCATGGTTGACGTCCGTGACGCCCTGGAGTGGATCCGAACCGACCTGCCCTACCAGAGGCTTTCGCGACCTGACATCAAGGTCGACACGTCGCGGGTTGTTGCGGCAGGCTGGTCCACAGGTGGCCACCTTGCCATGACGCTGGCCTGGACGACCCTTGCCGCGGGCTACCAGCCCCCAGAGGCTATCATGGCTCTCTACTGCCCAACAGACTACGAGGATAAGTTCTGGCGTAGGCCAAACATTCCTCGCGGCTCGGAAGAGGCTGCCCGGACGCTCAAGTACAACCTTGTTCAGGGTACATTCCCACAGGAGGTTGCGTCATACGAGATCCCACGCGACACACCGTTTGAAGACGGTTGGATGGCTGTCGCAGACAAGCGATCCCGCATCCCTCTGCACATGAACTGGCACGGCAACGCCCTGCAGGTCATCCTGCGCGGCATGGAGGCCATCAATGCTCAGAGCCGCGGCGAGGACATGTCACAGATCCCGCTGGGCCGCGACGAGATTCAGTACATCAGCCCGCTCGCGCAGATCGAGCTCGGCAACTACAAGACACCTACGTACATCATCCACGGCACCGAAGACGATTTGATCCCATACCAGCAGTCGCAGCGCACGCAGCGAGCCTTGGAGGCCCAGGGCGTTGATGCCAGGGTCGACATTGTGCAGGACGCGCCACACCTGTTTGACGTATTCCACGCCCGGCGTAACAAGTCGTACCGCAAGATTGTCGAAGCCGGCGTCGAGTTCCTGCGCGAGTATGTTTAAGTATGAGAGCAGAGGGAGTTTAGACGGTTTACAGCGAAGGAAAAAAAGTTTAATGTTTGTCTTTTTATGAGATTTAGTATCTTGAGCGTTTTGTTATAGAGAATTTTAAATTTCCTACGTCCATTTTATCAGACTTATGATGAGAATTCTCGAGCGAAAAGTGCCTTTGTGACTTGTTATCTGAGACATATCTGCTGGCCATTACGACTTCACAGATATAATATTTGGTCTTCTAAAGCCACAATATCTTCCCATAGAGGCATGTGTAGCAGAAAGAATAGGATACAAAATCGGAAAAATCAACAGCAGGTCACGACGAGAATCCAAAAGGGGCCACCATGTTTGTGTTTCATCTAAGCGTCATGCAAAAACTTCCCGAGTCCACAAGAATTTGATGCGATACTCGACTTTGGCATTCTCTGGCGAAAACTTCTGTCCGGAATGGACAAGTGGGATGGGCCCAAGAACTTGAGAAAGAGGACGAGCCTACTTCTGTATCTGAGCTTAACAGGGAGAAGGTGACAGCAGTAAAGACGTCAACGAATAGACTTGGACAAGGACAAACTTGTCAACGAGTAAGTTTGCTAGAGTCTGAGAGATAAAGTCTCGAGAGAGTCTCGACAGAGTTGCCTCTTGTGATGTTTTGCCCCAGTATGAGATCAGAGACGACAAGAATGGCAAATGCCTAGGGTACTGAGCTGAAGCGAAGAAAGGATAGAGGCATCACGTGAACTGCTCTCTGAAGACTCTGAGTGACATACAGTAAGAGAGCTACTGAAAATTCTGACTGCTAGCTATTCCGTTTCTGTTCAATGATATACAATGCTGGACGTGAGATAGGAGAACCCGGGCATAACTCGGGTCCCTCCTCCACACGTGACCCTGCCTCCCCTTTCGCATGGTTCCTTCTTGAACAGTCTGAGAGTATTTCATTATCATGTGAAAAGTCTATGAAACTATCCTTGTGACCAATGGTGTACAAATGATGTTGATTCTAGCTCTGTATACCTGTTTATTAGTGTTTCACATGTCATGTAAGGACCTGAATTGAGAGTTAATGCTTCGAAGTCACGTGGATGGCCCATTCAATTATTCCATGAAATTACTTATTACATGTATTATCAATTAAATAGTGGCTTGATTCTACATGCTGGTCTCATTGACTTTTATAAGACTGTCATGGTAACCTTGTCGATAGATATCACGTGGGCGGTCTTTGAATTTGCCTCACGTCTCTTGTGTCTGAGTTATCTTGCAAACAAGCAAAAGGGTCCAAGAGAGAGTCCGGGCTCTCAAAGGGAAAGGAGGCAAACCTGTATGAATAAAGGAGTGACATATCACTAGCCAACTCGGATCTCTTTGTCGGCGAATCAGATCATTTCAGGGTCCATTTTGACAGGAAGCCCCTTTTCCCGTCGATGACCACGCTGGACCCTTTACTGCAGATCATACTCAGCACTCAGCCCAGCAAGCAAAAAGATGCCTTTGTTGAAGGGCTATTTCTTTGGTTTCATGCTTGAAGTTAGAATTCTGAAATGACTGTAGTCATCTATGCAATGCCGGCTTTCACAAGGTCGAGTTGCCGAGCAGTTTCATCCAACAGGGCCCTCAAAATCTGCATATCAATTCTAACACCTGGAGACACTCGCTTCTTTTCGCCTTCCCGAACTTTCTGCTTAGCCGGTGGCTGGACCCTGGATTGCAGATCTGCTGGACCCTTGATGACAGGAATTGCCCCTTACCAAATCAAATGCCGTCAAAAAGCTTGCCACTCGCTATCTATACAGTGACATTAAGTCGCATCGGAGCCTCGTTTTCTTTCAAAACCCTTCTAGAATGGCCCCAGGGACACACCTTACAGAGCCGTTTGGCAAATCAAATCGAAGCTCAAGGTCATTTTCATCAACTTGGTGTCGCAAGTTGCCTTATGGACCTGGTTTTGACGCTTCAGAAAGACCCTTCAATATGTAATGGTACAAGGCTTTTGAAATAGTTTATAATGCAAGATGTTCGACGGATTTTTTCTTCTTCTCCACTCTTCCATCATAACACATATTCACAATGTCTCAAAACGGAACTCGTAACTCCAATATGCCAATCAGGCCCAAGCCTTCTGACATCAAGTTTCCACCTTCTTCAGAAACCGTGACCGTCAGAGTCATTGATAGGTACAGTGTCCTACGCTAGATGCTCTCTGCATCTTGTACCAGTACAGCGCTAATCATTGTTGGCCTCGAATATAGCACCACAAGGTTGACTCTTGATGGCAAACTCTTCTGGCAGGGCGATATCCCTCACTTCAATACCGTCAACAGCCCGGTGTACTGCTTCCTGGTGTCACACGGAGATCGTCATGTTGTTTTTGACTTGGCTGTCCGCAAAGACATTGAGAACTATGCCCCACGCATGGTCTCGCTCATCGACGCCACCACTAAAGTGACGGTCGAGAAGGATATTGCGCAGATCTTGGATGAAGACACTGGAAATCTGGGTGTGACGAGCAACGACATTGAGGCCGTCATCCTCAGCCACATGCACTTTGACCATGTTGGCGACCCAACTACTTTCCCCAGCCACACCGACCTTGTCGTTGGTCCAGGCTATCTTGACGCCACAGCACCTGCCTACCCTACCGACAAAGACGCCCTGACTCTCGAGTCAGACACCTCAGGCCGCAAGGTCCGTGAGGTTTCTTTCAAGGATGATAAGGGTGCTTGCAAATTTGGCTCCTTTGACGCCCTTGACTACTTTGGCGACGGCTCCTTCTACCTGCTCGACGCCCCCGGCCACTCGGTCGGTCACATCTGTGCTGCTGCACGCATTTCAACTCAGCCAGAGCGCTTCATCTTCATGGGCGCTGACGCATGCCATCACGTGGGTGTGATTCGACCTTCGCAGTGGCTGCCGGTGCCCAACGAGCTCCACCTGCC
Organism: Erythroxylum mucronatum; assembly: GCA_027563825.1. Taxonomy (NCBI): domain Eukaryota; kingdom Viridiplantae; phylum Streptophyta; class Magnoliopsida; order Malpighiales; family Erythroxylaceae; genus Erythroxylum; species Erythroxylum mucronatum. The sequence goes on from JAOSBP010156359.1 coordinate 24,051, forward strand.
CGAGCTTGGTCCTGGATCGTGCCCTGGCGAGGTTATCGAGGCTGTCCACCCACAGCACGACAATAAACAGGCCATGCTCAAGCCAGGTCCAAAAATGTTCCCCGACTACGATGGCGCCTTGAGGACGGTCAAGGCCATGCAAGAATTGGACGCTTCAGGCCGCGTGCTAGTCGTAATAGCGCACGACCACACGCTCATGGACCATATGCCACTGTATCCAAAGGCTATCAACTCGTCAAATACTTTTAATATTGCCCTCAAGACAAGGTGGTTGTTCTGCCAGGACTTTGAGCAGAGCATACATGAGGAGGAGGCAAGGAGGGTTGCTATTACAGCATGAAAAGCCTTTTTTTTCTGTAACAACATAGAGATATCCAGTTCAACAAAGTGTACTATTTATGAAATATATTTACTCCATCTCATGTCTTCGATTTGACTATTTTGCTCTGAACAATAACGTGACGCCTTTCTTCTCCCTCTTCTGCCATCGCATTCCACATTTGACTTGGGTATGATACTTATTTCTTCAACTTGGCCGAAATATTATTCCTGCCTTGACACCTGGCCAGCAAGCTTTGCCACCTTGTTTCGTCATAGATTCATCTTCCCCCCCCCGGCTGGGGCGACTCTCTTTACTGTCCTATTTATGTGGCCTATTCTTCTTCCGCTTTGACACTTGACCAAGAAGTTTTATGACTTCGTCATCATCATCATGGCTCCCGATTGTCAGTCGTTGCTCGCACCAACTGACTTTATTTCAGAGATGATGCTTCCAGAAAGGCTTTTTCCTTGACTGCTTTTGCCACTTGTTTGCGCAGGAAATTTCCCACGATGAAATGAGGCAAACATCCGGGTATTTCGAATATCGCGCATTTTCAAACAGCCCTGTGGTCTTCTCTAAACAGGAGCAAATCTGGTTTATGGATACAATGAATCGATTTGGTGCTAGCTGCTATGATTTACCCACTGCTATGAACAAAAGAACAAAAAAAACAGAAAACCCCAAGTAATGTTTATGAGATGGCTTGACGTACAAACCAATAGTCGTCACAATTTATTCCCCTAGAATCATTGTCTTAAGCGGTATATTCTATGTCAAGATGATGTCCCGTGATGCCGACATTGAAATACTCATCCAGCTCAATGGTGGGCTGGCAAGTTCGAGCATCTTCCAGAATGTTGTTTTGGATCAGTGACTGCACGGCAACGTACAGGGCCTGCAGGGCGAGGTTGCGCGCCAGGCAAGCCCGCATACCGAGGCTGAAGGGGATGAGATTCCTCTCACGTTCCTTGCGCTTGGTCTCATCGCTCTCGTCGAGCCAGCGCTCAGGCCGGAACGCAAAGGGTTCCGGATAGATCTCTGGGTCATGGTGGAGTGTGTAAGGAGCAGCGCCAACAATTGTGCCTGCGGGCAGATAAATGCCGTCAACTGTGAGGCCGTCTTTGGGCACAACCCGAGTGAAGCGCGACGGGTTGGCCATGCCGAGCCTCAAGCCTTCCTTCACAACAGCTCGTAGATATGGAAGAGTCTGGAGGTCGACGTCGTCGGATTGCTTCTCAAACTCCTCTTGAAGCTTCTGTCGGACTTCGGGGTTCTGTACCAAATGGAACATTAGGGTTGTCAGCTTCGCAGCGGTCGAGTCAGTGCCCGCAAAGGTGACAGCCTTGAGCTGGGCAGCCAGTTCCGAGTCTGACAAGCCAACCGAACGGAGCCGAGCCTGGTAAGTTTCCTTTTCGGTATCTGACAAACCGTTGACCAGATCCCACGCGTAGTTGTGTACGCTCACAAAGGCATGGTTCATGGCCTTGTTGGCCCATATTTTGCTGATTTGCTGTTGAAGCGCGAAGAAGCGGACGAAAAGCCAGTTTGGCAGCAGCGAAAACTTGCCAAAGTCGACAATGGAGTAGATAAAGGGGGCAAGAGAAAGCTTTCCTTTAGTCTCATCCTCCTGCACTTGCTCGGGGGTTGAGGCAAGCTCCTGGAGCGACCCATACGGCTTGCCAAAGATGTAGCCCGTCACAATATCACATGTCAATTTCTGTGCCATGTCGAGGATGTCGACTGTTGACTTGGCCTTGACGGCACGCTCCTTCTCCCTCGACAAGAGACCGATCCACTCATCGGTGAATTTTCGGATGAGGCCGTCGCCCGTGCTTGCAGCGCGAATGCGAGCCATTGAAATCATGGGCAGCACCGCCTTGGCTCGAAGGTCGCGGTAAGCGCTATCTTGAGCCGAGAATATGGTGGCATGGCCCTCAATGTCAAAGTTTTGGTAGCGATCATCCTTCTGGTAGCCGCCGCCATCAATGTAGATGGTCTGTAGCGCGGAACCATCTGATATTGAGATGGCGTTAGGCGCCACCCGCAGCACCTTTGCATTGTACCGTCGGTGGCATCGCTCAGTCCAGCTGGGCTCCTTGCCTTGGAAACATATCCAGTACAAGTAAAGCGGAGAGACGCGTGTGTACCATGGTCCTTTCACATGAGCCAGCGGGTGGAGATAGAGGTTGTAGAAAATGCGGTACGTGAAGAAGGCACATGCTGCTAAGCTGACCAGCACGGCTGGTCCTGGCACGTTCAACTCTTCCAATTGTGTGAGGAAGGCCATTTTTGGACAATATCATGGACAACCCAGAAAGCGTGCTGGGAGCATGACTATTTGTTGAATGCGTGGCCTGGGCTGACTTCTGCTGAGGTAGCAAGTCACCCTGCATTCGCTTGATTTGCTGGGTGTAGGAGTAGGAATGACATCAGAGCCCACATGGCAAGACTCAATGGCAGGCATATTATCGCCTGGCTATACGTGGGCTTTACCCGGGGTAGGTTGACAACCAGTCAGAAGAAGGACGTAGGTTCCTTTCCTGATTGGGTAGCCCACTTCGGAGGAAATACGCCCATGTCCCAGACACGGCACCGCCTCACCACATCTCACATCCTCGCTCCTCAACCTTCTTAACGAAAGCCAGCAGCTGTATACTGACGCAAACACCCGCGACATGGCCCCAGAGAAATTGGAGCTGCGTAATAAACTCAGTGATTGAGTCATGAGCCCAACCCAAACACCAACAGAGACCAGAGTGGCTTTGACGATGCTGTGTTGGAGGGCAGCCTTCTTCAATGAGGAGTATTCAAAATCGAGGGTCAGTGCTATCTCCTTGGTAATTCAGTCAAATAAATAATAACAAATACATTATGTTCTAAGAAAACTGTACAATCCCATTCCAGGGCGTTAAAGCCACTTCCAATGCATCATTTCGTGCATAATCAACCCACTATGGCGCCTCATGACAGGTCTGCTGAGGCCCAGACCCAAGGTCTATCATTCAGACCACGGAGCTCCGGTGTGCTTGATAATGGCCCCTGACTTGCTCTCTCGCGCCAAATCCTTCCACGTCAACCCCCCCTTAACCCAATCGTGCCGTCATTAGTGGAAGGGTCCTATCTTCACGTGGCCAAGGATTGAATCATCCTGTATGACGTTGATACGTCAGCTGAGGCGGGCCTTGGTCTTCTCTGCGGACATGCTGTCGCTCAGCTGGAAGATCATGGACAAGAGTGGGTCCACCTTGTCCGTGGCGCAGGTCACGTCGAGCTTGAGGTGTACCAGCTGCGCGTCTGTCAGGCTTGTAGTCACCGAGGGAATGGATGCAAGAGAAGATGAACTGTAGCTGTGCACGGCCGTCGAGTCCGAAGAAGCGTCTTGGAAGGGAGGACTGTCCCAAGGTGTCTGACTGTTGCTCATTGAGCCCTGCTCGTGAGAGCCAAAAGGATTGAGGCTATAATTTGAAGAAATACTTCCATGGCGAGCCGGGGCGGCACTGTTCATGTCTCCATTCAGCATGGCCTCGACGGCATTCATGTCTGCATTTGACGGAGAGTGAGAAGCGTGAAGGTCGGGCCAGAACGCTGGAGGCACTCCGTTGAGATTGGAAAGGAAGGCTTCTTCTTCCGCGGAGACTGGCATGTTGAAGCCGTGTGACGTTGGGTGTTGGCTGAGCATGGCCTGAGGTGGGCCTGATGTTGCTGGATAGTGTGGCATTCCAGGATGGCCTGTCATGGGTGGTGCCCGCTGCTGTGAAGGCTGGTCCACCATCATGGGAGTTGAATCTGTGGCGTGGCCGTTGGCAGCGGAGTGCATTTCCGTGTCAGAGTCTTCGTCTTCGTCCTGCTCGTCGTAGTCGTAGTCGTCATCATCGTCCTCCCCACCGACTGGCTTGTTTGAAGAGCCAGCAGGAGCTGGTGGAGAGTGGCCATTCACGGATGAACTTGAGTTGTTTGCCAAGGACATACCGCTAAGGCGCTTCGCTGATTTGAATGAGTTGTACCGGTTTTTGGTCATCAACGGCGTGCGTCTGGGGAGATACTTGTTTGTGATCTTGACCCAGTTGCGACCAAACTCGTTGAATCCATGTAAAACGGCAAGGTCCTGTCCCCGTTAGCCTGGAATACATCTCGCAGGGATAGTTAACCTTTACCTCTTCCTTCTTCCAGTCGCTGTAGTCAATGTTGGGGTTGAGAACCTGGATCCAGTGACTTGAACATTGGTCGGAGCTTCTTGTGCCAACCTCACGTGCAATCAACGTCCATTTGGTACCGTGGCGTGCGACTGCATGAGCCAAGCGGTCGTCCTCTTCTTCGGTCCATGTACCTTTGTTGATGCCATCGTCCAGGACGTTGCACCACCGCTTGCGGCAGTCCTTGTTTGTTCGGCCAGGAACACTCTTGGCAACCTCTCGCCAGCGAAAGGGTCGTTCCTCTGTGGAGGCTGAAGTGTTTTCACATGTCAGTAACACACCTCCGGTATAAGTGAAGAGACAGAAAGACAGAGAGACAGAGGCTTCTAACCTTGCTGTACAGCCTGCCGGAGACTGGCATCTTCCTCGGGCGTCCACTTTCTGCGACTTCTAGCCATGGGTGCAGACGTGTACAATCTCTGTGGGTTGGTGAGAGGGGTGTCGACCTTGGAGAGAATATGTAAAGGCCCAAGGGCGGCCTAGGCCAATTTTGTTGCCCACCATGTCAGGCGGCTGAGACAAGCTCGAGGCGACATGTGCATGATGACAACACCCGGGCCAAAGGGTATCCTTCCAGATTAGAATACGCAAGGCAGCTCTTGGGTTCTCATGTTTGAAGATACGCACACCTAGAGGGACTTTGCGCGATCTGCGGCAGCTGGGGTCCATGCAGTATCAAGCGTGGGCACACGAATCGACAGCCGCGCAGCCACCACTGACGATGATGGCGTTGAGGATCCGCAAGTCTTGCTTTTTGCCTGTAAGCGCTAGCCCCCCCAGCCTACTGCAGGTCAGACGGGGTTGCTAAGTTGTGCCTCCGGAGGACAGCCCAATTCCCGAGATTCGGAGAGGCTTGTTCGGCTCTTCAGCGCTTGCCTCTTCTCGACTGACTTCTGCTACGCCGTATTGAGTATCACGATAAGTGTATCATGGCCTTGCAGCCCCAGAAAATCTGCACGCACCAGGGTCCCGTCTTGTTAGACTTTTCCGTCCTTGTCGCTTGATGTGCAGGCTGAAACGCTCCAACTTGACGCGTAAACGACTGACAGCTACATTACGTCGGCTAAGCCATGTTGTGCTTCAGGTGAACGGCTATCAAGGGTGCATCATGGCTGCATCAGCCTCCGGGACTTCCTATGCTTATGTGGTCGCTTCTCTCTCGCTCTCGCCTGGACAGTCGCATCTGCTATGACGGTCTGAGGGTCAGACATTTCATGTATACCGTATCGAGGTATAGATAGACATGAGCTGTGGCGACCACATGTGCGGCATTTCCGTCTGGCTATAACCGGCTGAAGCCGGGATCTGAGGCTGTCTTAACAGCAATAACACACATGGCGCCAAGGTTATGGCGATGCTAATTGTAGACGAGATTCCATGGGTAGTGACAGTGTGCTCGGACAAGGCTAACGCTGTTGCACTGTTGATAATTTTACTACAAACTTGAAAGATTCGGTAGTTACAATGGCCGCATATCGGCCGGAAGAAAGACCCTCCGTAGTATCTTTGAGTGACAAGTATGCCCCTTGCATAGATCATGTCTACAGCCTGCGAATCGTGGCGTCCAGTCCGGTCTGGCGGCAGAACCATCCATTGACCACCGAGAAGCGCTTTGGATCAACAATCTCAATCTAAGGTGCAGACACATCTTGGTTAGAAACGACTTTTAAATCTCGTCGGACGAGCTCTCATGGACTCACCTCGTAATTGAGCACCAATGATGGAATGATCTTTGTCATCTCCAGCATGGCAATGTGCTTGCCTAGACACACGCGTCTTCCTGCACCAAACTGTTTTGGAATATGGTTAGCATGCCGTATGATATGTGGCGCAATCTAAAGGAGCCGTACCGTGAGAATTGCATTTTCTCGCGTTTTCCTCAGGTCCTCATCAACCATGAATCGGTCAGGGTTCCACTTGTCAACGTCTTCGCCAAATGTAGGCTTGTGCTGGCCGACCACATATGGGCTCATGCCCACAACTGTGCCAGCAGGGAACTTCCTGCCGAGAATCTCGATACCTCCCTCAGGGACAACGCGCTCGAATGGAAGGTTGAATGGAGGAGACATGCGTGTAGCCTCATTGATGCAAGCGTTTAGATATGGAAGATCACGGACCTCCGAAAAGGTAGGAATTGGCTGGGTGAGATTTGCCTCCCTCAGCTCTGCACGGAGTTTCTCGAGGGTATCACGGTTGGACAGAAGGTGGTAGAACACAGTCTTTAGCGTGGATCCCGTCGAGTCAGATCCCGCCAAAACGTTTGAGAAAGACCAAGCCGTAGCCGCCCTGGGCACTCAGATTAGCTTAAAAAGATCCGCAGTTGAAGGTCAATTTCATACCATGGAGGGATGGTTGGGTTGTTGTCTCGCAGTTCCAAGAAGCGCGACAGCATGTCGCCCTCGTTGACTTCTTCAGGCTTATCTTTTTCGCCTTCATCTGCGGCTTTATTCACCTTGACACGTGCTTCGCAGCACTCGGCGACGATTCCAAGAATTCGAAGACCTCCTGGCTTACGCAGAGCATTGAGCCAAGGGTTCTTATTCCACCACTCGTCGAGCCATGGAACCTGGGTGAACTACAGGCGTCATGTGTTATTAGATATTCTGATAATGGAGAGAAAGGTGAAGAATTTTTGCGGCGAAGCAACTCACAGGTGCAGCAGAGCTCATATAAGTCCAGATGGTGTCCAGCAGTCCGTTATGGTCAGCACCATTTTCAAGGAAGCCGTAACGCTTCGAAAACGTCAAAGTGCCCATGACATCAAAGGCATAATACTGCATCCAAGCTCCAAAGTCGAATGGCTTGCCTGTAGGCGCAAACCTCTTGTCTAGCTGTTGAAATACAACATTGATTACTCGATCCACAAAGCGCTCATATTGCAGGACGCTGCTCGTGGAGAAGAGTGGTGTAATTGGCGTTTTCAACTGCTTGTGCAGAGCTTCGTCTCGAGTATTGAAAACGGCAGGCATTGCGCCAGTCTTGGTGTATGGCATCAAGACTCTGTAGAACTCACTCTGTCGATATGGCATAAGCACGATTACATCACCCCAGCGAGTGATACTGGCTTGGAACATACCTTTGGGAATCCTGTGCGTACAGGGTAGACTGTTGAAATCGCCTCAGGGTTGGAGATGGAGATCATATTTGGAGCAAATCGCACAAAATCACCGTGCTTGACATGGTTCTCGTGATGAATCTCGTGAGCCCGTCCAGAGTATACCCAGGACATGCGTGAAAAGTTGGTCCATGCAGCCAGCCATGGTCCTCGAAATGATGACAATCGAAAGTACGATCGCAGATTTTGTATAATGACTACTGTTACAACAGTAGCCAATGTTAACAAGACTATCGTAGAGACATGGCTGCCGTCTTTGTTGAGAAATGCTAAATCGACCATTGTGGAGGTTCCCTGAGCAAGGCCGATTTGGGTCAGAGCAAATGTGATAATACAAATTAGGTATGCTTTGTCTCCATGTCAATTGATTATCGCCGTTCTGTATATATAAAATCGTAGCCATGGTCCGCTGTTGAGCTGACTGTCGTCATTGGCAAAGCAGGAGCAATACAGGGGGTACCGGACCCGGGTAAAGGGGCTACGCTACGCCAAGCTGGGGACTGCTGTTCACTCGTGGTTTGACCTTGAAGAGACATAATCCGAAGAAATTATTATCATAAATGCAGCAATGACCTTTGAAGTTAATCATTTATTAAATCTCAGGAGGAAATGGTGTTCTTGGGACAAAGCCTGTGTCCAGGAAACCCGTCGTGTCAAAGGTCCAGAAACAACTAGGGCTGTCAGATCCGCAGCGCCTAGTGATCTGTCAACCACATAATCGCATTTCAAAGATTCTGTGCCGCAAGGACCGGAGGGCCAAAACTTGGTAATTGACGTATCAAAAAATTGGTAAAAAAATCCACGTGCACGCCATATTCCGTTTTTTGCTTTGCTAATTTGGGGCATGTCGGGCCAAACAACCTTCGAGCGGCAACCTTCGCATTCTTCTTGAGAGGGTCATAGGTACGATAATATTGACGGATTAGAAATAGATGCTTGCAGAAGCGTAATGTTCAATAGTGGTCTCTCGGGTTTACCCCAAGTGCAAGACCATTTTTCCTTGTGATCCGGCTTGCATTCCACACTTCCAAAGGCGTTTCGGTTATCAGCTTTTGTTGATATGGCCGATTCACTAGCATCTGCTCAGTGAAAGAAGCTGTGTATACCTTTATTGCATGGATTAGCCTGGAGCATCCAATCTATTTCTCGATTTCGAACATTAGCTTCGCTCGTAGCTCGCTTTGCCTTGGCTCTAATGCACAACATTGGGCAAAGTGGGGCCTCTTGTTCAGCCTACACTAAGCACAGTGAAAGTATGCTGCGGAATCAAGTAGAATGGGTGATGATCATATTAATTACGGCATGTGATACTGAGCGCCTTTACCACATTATTGTATGAGCAATATTGGAGATGGGCAAATGTTTCGAACACTGTGGGCAAAGATATTCGCACTAATTACTGCTCTTCATGAAGCGTAGATTAATGTAATTACCACAGTGTATACTATTGATTCTGAAGTTTAGGCAAGCTTATACTTTCCAATCTGCTCAGTTGTCCAACTAGAGACTATAGCAAGATGGGCTGGCGTTTTGCAAATCCAAGAAGCTTGTCAACGGCTCGACGAGGTGTAGGGTAGGTTGAGCCCCGTTCATTCTGTAATCACAGCTAGATCATGTCGCATAGAATCCTCATTTTGCAAGTAACCATTTATATTTACACAAACGCAATGCTTGAGGCGTCATGTGATGTGGCAGATACCTCCTTGCAAGGAGCTGTGCTCTGGAACCTGTGTGGTCGGGCAACTCCGTAAATCTATCTTTGGCAAGCTTTCTGTGCTTACAGCGCCATGATTTTAGTCAAGCCCTTAGTGTTGTCTTCAATGAAGGCATCACACTTGAGGTGTATTGGATTGGGTCACACTCATCTCTGAGCAAAGCTGCATGCAAATTCGGAGCAACCAGATCACCATATTAAGATGATGTTTCCCAGTCCGCGAGATCTATTCAAAAGTACATGAGAGTTACCGTGCATCTTTACGATGGCACTTCAAAATTGCGAGATGCTCCCTCTTGTTGTATGGCTGTGCTTCAGCTGTACGTAGGAATCATCGTGTACCTAAGCCAGTATGTCCTCTACGGCTTGTGTATAGCAGAACATATTGGTGGTTAGCCCATAAGCAGTAGTTGCCATTCTTCAAGCACCGCTCAGTCGGCTCATCCTTAGCTAAGGCGACTTGCAGTATCGGAGCAACAAGGGCGACATGGTAAATTAGCCCAAGCCTGCAACATAATGACCTATGTCTGAGGTTGGAAAAACGATATCCTGTCCTCTGGCATGTGAATACCTGTCTTCGCACTTTCAAATTGACATCTTATGTTCCTCCGGTCACCGGTGACGAAGACACTACCACGGTGCCGGTTTTGTCCCCGGTGTCGTACGCCCAGCCATTCTGTCGAATATGGTGATAGACCGTCACCCAAGTCAGTCCAACGACAAATGGTGAACATGAACCCGCCAGAACCCATCCGCTTGGCCGTAATTAAGTATTCAGAAGGACAGGTATGGCATCGGTACACATATCGGCAAATTCCGCAGCTCTGCGCTGGTGGGTAAGGTGGGAGAACATGACTCGCTGCACAGCCGAGTAGACGATTGACTTCATTCTCATAATGCCCACAACGAGGCATCTTGGCTGAGATTTCCGTACGTAGTTTGTGCGCGTTTGAACGCCCCATCATTTCTGGAGAGCCTCTCTTGGTCGTCGAAAACTTCATCAGCAAATGGTCATTGACAAAGGCTGTCGAGAATGAAAAGCGCCAGCCGTTCTGACCGTCAACCTCACAATCATCGAGTGGCGAACCGTATTGCAGTCCGTAACGAGCGGCTCGGGCAGCCATTTGAACTTGATGAAAAACTATTGGCGCCATAGCAGAGCTCATGCTGACTTGGCCCTTGTAGTTTTTGTGTTGAGAACTGTCTGAAATGCCAGCCGGTGGTTGATGATTGGGACAGCGTGGATGAAGCCATCGCCAGTGATAAGCCTTGCAAAGGCAGCAAAACCATTGGCGCGGATGTTTGTCATCGGACAGTTGCATGAAACGCATTTGTTCGTGATAATCGCATGCCATGGCCTCTATAGTTTCAGTGCCCAGGTTCTGAAACATATGGCGGCAAGAGAGGGCCAGAGATGCCTGGGAGGAAGGCGGAAGGAAAGTTGCGACTCGTTGCCAGAGTTCTGCGGGGAGAAGATGTGCTGCTGAGGAATATTGCACGCGTTTCGATGAGGCCCGAAAGCTCCAAGGAGGTCAAGTACAATCCGTGAACCTGGCAACTTGGACACCATAGTCGTGGCTGAAGCAGGTTTGATATCGCCGACTTGCCGGGTATCACGCATGATGGTTGCTTTGGAATTTGAAACGTAGTCTTCTCGTCTTGCTTTACCGGAATTTGGTGGACTGAAGAGGCTGGAGCTAAGGCTACGATCGTAAAATATATAAAGAGCAGCATCGAGGGTGAAAAGTCTGGAGCGTAGAGTAAAAGAAGCGATCAACCATGGGTTGGTGATGAGAATTTTGCGTCAAACTGAGCGCTGAGTGTCGCTATTGAGAAAGACGCCCCATTAGACAACCTCAACGCAAAGTGTGTGCCCGAATTTGGGACAAGCCCATCCAACAGGCTAAGGTATACTGTGTCGCTAAAACCATTTCTCTATCGTATCGTGACCCTCCTCCGCTCTTCCTTCATCAAGAAATGATCAATGAATTGGTGTGAGCACTGCCAAAAGAAAAGGGAGAAAGGCGGTAATGTAAAGCACACACAGGATTCTTTACTGGCTCAGCATCAAGATTTTAATTTCAGAACCGCACATGACTTCAAGTCTTTGAAGCTCTCCGCTTCTTGAACGCTGATCTTGGTACATTGTCTTGGAAAAGAGAATCAGATTTTTCTGTTCGACAGTATGGAGCAAACATCATGACCATCAACTGACTGGAAAAGGAAGAGAAGTAAATGCCAAGAATGCCAAGAACGAGTACAATCCATGCTCTCGTGCATGAACTTTATCAATAATGGTGGATTAATGCAAGTACCTTATTCACAGCCAGGGCCTGCATGATATTCGTTGCTGGTAAAGATAGCCCGGATTGGGTGCCCAGTGGTTCGACTCAAAATAATGCTTAGAAGGTGGTTGCGCTTCGTCTACCACCTTGCAGACCCGATCGCTGGAAACGTGCCATGGAATCACAAGGTCAGGAACTGCAGCGACAGTCCAGCCAAATGTCAGCTTACTGCACATTACGCACAGCAGCGCTGGCACTTCAGCCTCGCTACAAGTTTGGGGGCTAGCGCGGCTTCTGGAAAACGGGCTGTCGCTGTGCTGGCACGATTGGCCCGAATGCCCGGAGATTGTGGACGTAAAGCGCTGGAAATACGCATAAATGTCCGCTTCGGTTTTATGATGAGGATTTCAGAGCTTGTCGCACATTCATGTCCATGTGAGAATTATGAAGCTACCGTCAGCTCTGTCAGACAAAAGACGTAGTCGACTTTGGGACCGTGCTCGCATGAGGTTTAAGAGGCTACCATATAAACTCTGAAAGCGCCACCGCCGTCTAGCATAGGCCAAGAGTAAAATTCGGAGGCTGACCCTAAAATACGGCCTATAGACGCAACAAAGATCCGCAAAAATGACCGCTGCTAGCTTCACCGTGCCCTCCCGCCCTCTAACATGGCTTATCACGGGCACGTCGTCTGGGTTCGGTCTATCCCTCGCTCGCTTCGTCCAGGCCGGTGGGCACAAGCTCATCGCCACATCACGCGACCCAACCAAGACGCCAGAGCTTGTCACCGAGATTGAGGCCAAGGGGGGCAAATGGCTCAAGCTCGACGTCACCGACCCCAACAGCACGCAGATGATCGACCAGCTCGAGGCCAGCGGCACACACATCGATGTTGTGGTCAACAATGCAGGCTTTTCGATCTTCTGCCCTGTCGAGAGTACGGCTGAGGAAGAAATCCGTGATCAGATGGAGGCCATGTACTTTGGCCCGTTGCGAATAATAAAGGCGCTAATTCCATACATGCGCGGGCGAGGCTTTGGCGTGATTGCCAACGTGTCTAGCGGCGCGTCGCTTGAGGGTGCACCCACCATGGGCCCATACGCCGGTGCCAAAGCCGGTCTGGACGGTTCGTAAACAAATTCTCATGAGTAAAGCCTCCAGTCTGGCTAACCCTTAAATGAATTTACAGCTTGCACACGTGTCCTGGGCAAGGAGCTGGCGCCGTTCAACATACGCACCCTTACCGTTATCCTTGGCACCTTCAATACCAGCATGAGCGCCAATGCCGTATATGGCAAGGCACCGCTGCCGGAAGCTTACAAGGGCACCATGGTCGACACCATGATTGGTTACCTCAAGTCTGGCAAGGTACCCGTCAATGGCGACAAAGACAAGGCCATGAAGGCTCTGTACGAAGTCATTACAGGCACCGGCGTCGGCGTTGGCAAAGAGTCTGAGAAGATCCTGCTGCTTGGCAGCGACATGGTGGCTCGCGCCCAGGGGACCGTTGACGCCTACAAGCATGCGCTCGAGGAGTTTAGCGGGGTTGCCAACGGCTGCAGCATGGACAAGTAACATGGTAGCCGCTATGTTGTCTCTACATTCGTAGGGATATTCCTACTCATGAATCTCAGTCAATCTTGGTCTTAAGGAATATATCTGAAATGAAATAAAATGATTGGCTAGCAAGATTTATATTGGTACACCCAAGCCTGCTATACTGGCATTGAAGAGACTTTGTGGGGCGTACCTGGTATACAAAGGACGCCGTAATAAGTGGACGGCTTATTATGCAGGTACACCACATTAAGTGAAAATGCAAACTTAACTTTGTCACTTTGTATAGAGGTTGAACATAACAATTCATTAGAAGGCTACAAAAAAAGGTGCTACAGAGCATGAAAAAGCAAATCCTCCGACATGCATCGCCCCCAAATGTTCTATGCGTTTCTCAAGAGAATGCAAATACAAAAGATTGACTCAAGATGCAAAAGCAGGATCAAAAAACTCCGCCTCTTGTTTTACATTGGTGTGGCTGTTCGGCTGGAATCTATGCATCTCGCTCAAGCAGTGCCGTAGCCGCCGGACCAGGTGCTCTTGATGTCGTCGGCAATCTTCTCCGCCAGCATGTACACAATGGCCTGAGGAGCTGGGCCTGGAGGCAGGAAGGGGAAGGCGCTGCAGTCAACGACGCGCAGTTTGCTGGTGCCGTAAACGCGGCCCTTAGGGTCGACGACGGCCAGTGGGTCGCTCGAGGGGCCCATCTTGTTCGAGGCGGTCGCGTGCCAGATGGGAACCATGTTCTGGCGGACGTGCGCCTCAATCTGGGCGTCGGTGGACACGTTGGTGCCTGGGTAGTACTCCTTGCCAATAACCAGCGACGGCGTCAGTATCGACGAGCCCCAGATCTGGCGCAGGCGCTTGAACATGGCTACGGCAACCTCAAAGTCGGACGAGTTTGTGAGCCAGTTGGGGCTGATGACGGGCTTGTCGTAGATGCTGGCCGAGGCTAGCGATACGTTGCCGCGCGAGAAGGGGGCGACCAGGGTCGCAAAGATGGAAGCGTAGTTGTAGCCGTCGTTGGGGCTGGCAGCGGTGCGCACGTTGGAGGTGAAGGCGGGAATCGTCAGGTACTCGACCTCGGGCCAGTCAGCAGGCAGAGTCGCCAGAGCGGCCTTGGTCGACGCGGAGAAGCCAGAGCGCAGGTCGGATGGGATCTTCTCAAACGCGACGTACTCGCCACCGGGGTTGGTGAGAGGACCAGTCTGGTTCTTGTTGAACAGGACTGGAGCATTGGGGTCGTTGTTGATGGTCGTGGCCGTGGCAATGTTGACGCGGTTGCTGATGGAGAGGAAGATGTGGTCATTCATGTTCTGGCCAACACCGGGGCGGTCGGCAACCACCTTGATGCCAAACTTCTTGAGCTCAGCAGCGGGTCCAACGCCAGAGATCTTGAGGAGCTGAGGTGACTGCATCACACCGCCAGAAACAATGACTTCACGCTTGGCAGTCAGGGTGATGGGGGTCTGACCCTTGCCCTTGGTGATGCTGACGCCCGTAGCTGTCGTTCCGTTGAACAGAACGCGCTCGGCCATGGTCTTGTCAAACACGTGCAGGTTTGGTCGAGACGCGAAGGGCTTGAGGTAGGCCTGGTCGGCAGAGCTGCGCTCGCCAGTCCTGTGGTTGATGGAGTTGGTCTGGTAGGCAGATCCCATCAGGTTGCCGCCCAGGAACGAGTTGGTATTGGTCATTCCCAGGGCGTTGACGGCCTTGGCCAGGTAGGTGGTCCAGCCGTAGGTGTAGGCAGGATAAGACACCTGCAGAGGGCCACCCTGTGCCGTGTCGGCAGCGCTGTACGCGGGCGTCCCGTTCTTGAAACGCGTGTCGGCGGGAGGCGTAAAGTTCATGGCCTTCTTGTAGTACTTGAGCACAGTGTCGAAGCTCCAGGTCGGGTCCTGGACCTGCTTGGCCCATGCATCGAACGCTCCTCGGCTCGAGACGGCCCAAGCCATGGCGTTGAGGTTTGAGCTTCCTCCCAAGCACTTGCCACGCGGGTAGCGCAGGACCTGGTTGTTGATCTGTGGTTGAGGCGTCGTCGTGAATCCCCAGTCAATGGGAGTAGGAGTCGACGCCAGGCCAGCCAGGTTGTATGGGAAGTTGAGCGCAGGGACAGAGCTCATGTTGCCCACCGAGTCAGAGGCCCAGGTGCCCGCCTCAATGACAGCGACAGAGATGTGAGGGTTCTCCGTCAAGCGGTTCGCCGTGACCAGACCACCTGGCCCAGAACCGATGATAACATAGTCGTAGGTGTTGCTTGGGTATGGTGCAGCCTGTACCAACCCAGACAAAAGGCCCAGCGAGACGATTCCAGTCTTTGCGATCATGATGACCTTGACCACTGAGTTTGTTGATTGTTCTGCTCTCTTCGACAGAGCATTGGGCCCCGACCCAACTCTTTATATACACTCATGCTCTTCACAGATGACATGTCGTCGGATCCCTTCGGTGGTGATGGCAGACCTCTGGCAAACGCCACGCAATCTGATACGACCAGTCAGTTCTACCTATCGCAGTCTGCCTGCGACCACGGGATGCAGCGCTATAGCCCCCACTATCAAGCCTTCAGCCCCAAGTACTCACCTGCACGCCGTATTTGCCCAGGGTTTGAGGCTGCACCATGACGCCGGCAGCCGCATTTCGGTACCTGCGCCCTCTGCCGTTGCCTAATATTCGATTTGGCATTCCAAAGTCGATTTGGAAACTATTGAAGAGGCGTGTTGGCTCTGAGAAGAGTCAATGCTGAAGGAGGGGCGCCTATTCCGGAAGTCAAGGGATGGTGGCTGCATGTAAGACGAGAGATCTCCGCCATGTGGTATATCTTGCATATCACTTTTAGTAACAAGCGTCGCCACGTGGATTGCACGCAGATATTTCCAACGTCGTCAACGTGCGTTTCAACGTGCGTTTCAACGACTGAAATGGGCATGCCAGCGTCCATCTTCAATGGGTCCCGAGTAAAATGTCGCTGAGATTCTCTTAGATGAAGTGTAAGGGTGGCGGCGGCATCTCAGCCCCCAAAGATCAACTCCGCGCACCAAACATCGTAGAGCCCGGAGTCTGACAGGTCCAAGACGGCGGCATATCGGCCCGAGCAAATAGCACCACCAAGAACGTACCAACAACTGGGTGCAGGTATACGCTACCGATGCTGTTTCCTTTGTACATTCGCAGCCTTGCGGCACAGATTTGGAGCACTTTAGTGGGCGCCGGGTCGCACACGGCTTGCGGCTCTTTATATCTCGTCGGCATGGTCTGGTCAGGGGGATTTCGGCCTCTGACGATGTTCCGCTATGAGCCAATTACCCGGCAATGGAGCCTCCAAAGGATGAGGACAAGCGCAGCAGCTTCTACCAGCACGAAGTTCTCAGCAGCGAGAGTTCCGCGTCAAGCGCTGACGGGCAAGAGGCACAAATCGATGAGAAGGCGGCAGCAGGCGAGTTCCCTGAGGGTGGCGTCCGGGCATGGCTCACCGTGGCTGGCTCTGCCGTCTGTATGTTTTGCTCCTTCGGGTGGCTGAACGCCGTGGGCATTTTTCAAGATTACTACGCCGAGGTACTGCTCCACCAGCATTCGGCATCAACAATCTCATGGATCCCGTCCCTGCAGAGTACGCGTCCTAGCCATCGTACAACCAGATTCGTTCCTAACGAGAGATGCCGCAGTCTTCTTTCTGCTGGCAGGTGGTCCCTTTGTGGGCAAGATTATTGACGACTATGGCCCTCGAGTGCCAATTCTCGTTGGGAGCCTGCTTCATGTCTTTGGCCTGATGATGCTGAGCATCTCCAAACAGTACTATCAGATATTGCTGAGCCAGGCCGTCTGCTCGGCACTGGGAGCCTCATTGATCTTCTATCCGGGGTT
Source organism: Erythroxylum mucronatum (assembly GCA_027563825.1). Classification (NCBI taxonomy): domain Eukaryota; kingdom Viridiplantae; phylum Streptophyta; class Magnoliopsida; order Malpighiales; family Erythroxylaceae; genus Erythroxylum; species Erythroxylum mucronatum. Next base: position 41,101 of record JAOSBP010156359.1, read on the forward strand.
TTCATGTGTCAGTATACTTTGCCAATCGTGCGGTAGTGCAAAAGTCTAACAGGGAACTGCAGACTGCAACCTATTTCAACAGAAGGCGAGCCTTGGCCATTGGGCTCGTGACGGTCGGGTCTTCACTGGGAGGTATCATTCTCCCTATCATGGTCATTCGCCTTGTCCCTCAACTTGGCTTTGAATGGACCATTCGCATATGCGCATTCCTCATTCTGGCATTGCTGGTCTTTGCCAATCTAACGGTCACGTCTCGCCTCAAGCCGGCAAAGCGTCCATTCGAGTTCATGGCGTTTGTCCGTCCCTTGTGCGAGGTCAAATTTCTTGCCTTGACTGCTGCTGTCTTTCTGTACTATTGGTGAGCGGTGCCGATGAGTCTGGGTAAGACCTTACTGACAGTGACCAGGTGCATGTTCATTCCCATGAACTTCACAGTCACTCAGGCAAGAGCGATAGGCGTCGATGCAACTCTCGTCCAATACCTGGTTCCTGTTTTTAACGCAGCAAGGTGGGTTTAGCCGAAAATCTGAGAGAATCTGGGCTGATATGTACCCAGCATCATCGGCCGCACAGTCCCAAATGCTGTCGCCGATAAGGTTGGACCGTATAATATGATGATTATCATGAGCGCATTTACCGCTATCCTCGAATTGGCCCTCTGGCTACCTGCCTCCAGCAGTAATAGTCTCATGGCGTTTGCTGCTCTTATCGGCATTGCTACGGGAGCAGGAGTCAGCCTGACACCGGTCTTAGTTGCAAAGATATCAAACATAAACGAGCTAGGCGCGCGAACAGGCACACTGCTTGCCATCTCGTCCGTGGCGGCGTTGACTGGTTCTCCAATTGGAGCCTCTATGATCATATCTCACCTAGGCTTCTTCCGAGGCACGATCCTGTTTGCTGGTCTCGCAGGCATCGTGGCAACATTCCTATTCGTTGGTGCCAGAATCTTGGTCGGAGGCACAAAACTTAGGGTATGATTATGTTGTTGATAGAAGCACACATTCTCTCCAAGACGCGATCCCGCTAGCTGGTCCAGAGAGGCGTTGCTGCAACAGTGCCAATTGCGTTTGCCTGGACGCATTACGAAACTCCAGGTGTTACTGTAACGACCGTTTACTCCCTCCATATAGGATAGCTTCAAATAGAGGTAGATAGGCTGAAAAATAGACGATACTAGATTCAATATAGGTTACCCGTTTCTCCTTTGGACCACCGTCTCATACATTTACTCGGAAGGTCGACTGGTCAGCTGTATCTACCCATATTGAGCTTTTATAGGAAAGTTGGAAGATTTAAATATGTTCCTGTAGCTTCTGTTGCGTGGTTCAATTCTTTCAACGTATGATAGAACGTCGAAGACTGAAAAAGACGGCCTAGGCTGGAGGCAACAAGACGGTAGCCCTGTCTCTAATGAATGCATTCTTTTAGTTGCCGTCAAAGCCATCTCTCAGAGACGCAGGATCCTTCTCGATTATTGAAATGAGTACCATCATTTCATTGACAACTCCTCAGCTAGCACGAAGCTTCGATCCAACGGGACGTGCCTGTAGTTGGGCGTTACCAGGTGGAGCGCTCGGATCCATCAAGGCGCACCCACGCCCTAGCAGCCACCAAGCTGATGTGTGCAGAAATTCCGCAAACCACGAAGATGCTTTCGGCGTGTGCCATGATCAAAAAAGAGTTTCAAGCCTCTCGGAACAGGTAGAATTGTCGTCAAAAGGATGGAACGCAAACAGCGGATGCTACTGACGCGCCAGACTCATGCCGAAGAAGTCACTGAACGGGAACTCTGTCTGGTCACTAGTGGCCAGATCCAATTGCCACCAGTTTTCCATCTCATTGTTGGAGTCTGAGGTACCGTTGCCGAGGACGGCAAAAAGGTTATCAGAGGAGTTGTCTGTTAGAAGAGAGGTGCCCGGGCTACCAAGCATGCCATTGGAAGCATCGTCGCTTCTGAGCTCTTGCCAAGGAAATGGATACGCAGACTGCGATATGTCGGCTTGCGGTCTGCTCTCTTGCGAGCTCCCATGCCTCTGTTGAGCCCTTTGTGAATATCCGTCTCCAGCTTCCAGTATGCTTGCAAGTCGGTCTTCAGAGGTGTGGCTCAGAACCTCTTCCAGAGCTGACGTGCTTGGCGATCGACCTTGACTGTTCGGTGAGGATGCCTGTGCCAGCTTTCTGATACTGAACTGGAGCACAGAGTCTTTGAGCAGATTATTCACGCCGTTGGCTTCAGCATCGGAGTCGTTTGACTCGTCTACCCTCAGCGATGCCGAACCATAGGCTGTGTCGACAGTGGGAGTTGACATGCTGCTTTGCTTCGACATGCGGATTTCATAGAGATGACTGATGCGAGACCACTGCCAATCCAATAAGCATTTCTGAATGTGCACAAAGACGCTTAGTCAGGTCAACATACCAGTTGTTCTAGCATGATCCAGTAAGGCTTCATAACCTTCAACAGCGCCAGAGATGCCGCCAGGTCGCTTCGTGCCTTTTCAGCTAATGAGGCATCTCTTACAATAATCGTGAGATGCACAGTCGCCGAAACGTACATGCAATATCCAACAAAGGGTGCAAGTCTAGCTGGATTCCACTCGAGCGACATCAGATCTGCACCCAGCCTTGACAACGCTTTGGCATGATGCAAAGCAACCTCAGCGCTGATGCGCACGGCTGCGGAAGGTACATTGTCCGGTAGATAAGCGCCACTTAATGAAGGTACTAGAGAAGCTTGCAATACCAGGCAGCATTGGTGGTACAATGCATTGAGAAGAACGAACAACGGTCGCTGTTTCACGACTAATTGCTCGAAAAGATTCCTCTTGGAGTACTCCAACGAGGTGTCTAGCTGGTTCTTCCATTGGGTGAGCTCGTTCTGTATCAAGAAAGCATTGTTCCATGGCTCATTCTCTGCATCTACGCGTCGAGCGTCCATGTGGTCTCGCACACGAGCCCTGTCAACGTATGTTAGCAGCTAATCTTGGATTCGAGGACCCCTGTGCGAATATACCACAATGATACCAGTTTCAGCACCTCTGCAAAGAGACTATTGTTCTTCGGTGCGTCCTTATGTCTTGAGTCTCTATTGTTCTTCATCAGTAGTAATGCCTCTCTCAGTGAAGTTGACTTTTCTGGTACGCCCGACGCGTAACTGTCCTCGCTGACGGGGAGCGTCAGAGCCGTAGTTTGCGGATCAGTCGAGACTCCAGTAGCATAGGAGTCAGAATTGATGCATACGATCTGCCATGATGCCCAAAAGCACCGTCGAAGTCGCTCCATTTCTAGCCATGAGGTGTTTCCGAATGAGGTGTCAGAAGATGTGTCTTTGCCAGAGTGCGCATTGAATGTCTCGGCCTCCATAAGAATCATCCTAGTAGCTCTATATGCGATGCCTTGATTTGGGCGTCAGCTTCTTCATTCAGTTAAGGCGACGAGATAATGTCCAATGCCTCACCAGCAAACATCGTGTTGCGTCTATAATTTCCTCGAGAGCACCAGAACATTGTCAGAATCTGACAGGTTTGCACAGCTGCCATTGTCGGCTGATCTATGTCCTGCAAGGCTGTTCGCCCTGCAGCTATTGCCCACTTCTCACTCAAGTCCCTCAAGTCGCCAAGCCTTGAGATGTCCAGTCTGTGTTTTTGACCCAAGCCAGATTCCGGACAGAGAAAGCTAGAATGCACAAGATCCTCGGTCAGATGAAGAAGAAACATGACGAGGATCTGGACTTACATAGTCGCCATAGCATACATGGCTTGCAGACAGTGTTCAGGCACGGCGTTCCTTGCAAAATCAGCCTCAAAAGTAGGTCTATGAAAAGCCACGGATGCGTTGAACGTGCAACTGAAGTAAGCATTCTGCAACACGTGATGCAAATGGGAATCAAGTTCGTTTAGGTTCACGGTAACCGTGTGCTCATCCAAGGTCTCATGTTGTGTCTTGGAGCTTTGAGATGCCGGACAACTACCTTGCCGTTTTCTCTTGTCTGCTGGTAAAACTAAATTTGATCCATATTCGGCTGCAGCGTCTGCTGCCTGGCGCTTCCTTTGCTCTCGCTGGACCGCTATTGATTTGCGGTCTGGTGGCTGAGGGTATGTGCACGTGGTTCCTGCACTAGCACATCTTGCACACTGGGTAAGCTCGCGAGAACATCGAAGCTGTAGATGCGATGAGATATTTAATTCTGGAGCGGTAATTGGGCGACTCACTTTATGTTCGCGACAACGCATGCATGCTGTCTGCGCCAGACTAGTTTGTTGAGACTGGTGGTCTTCGTCCAGTACAGAAGTCATTGATGACACCCGCATGATGATACGGAAAAACCCCGAAGCAGTTGAGCCTGCGATTGAGAAGGCTCACTGTTGATAGTGCTACGCCTTTTGTACGCAGCGCGCGATCTCTGTTTCCTTGCGAGATACAATTGTCAGCAGCGGAATTCATGGCATGCCAGCCAAGAAACTCGACGCCGATCATGGCCGCCTGCCGGCTGTTGTATTCCCATCTGCTGTACTCTCATTTTGCAGCCAGGAAACACTTGTGTATCACCAGAAGATTTGATGGTCCTTGATGATTCTTTCATAGTCGTTTGGGCTCGCAAGAAATACTGACAAGTAGTCGCAACGAATCGCAAAGTCGTCGCACACGGGGCAGTTGGGCAGAAGGACCTCTGTACACACCGGGCAGTTGGGGAGAAGGACCTCTGTACACCCCAGGAAGTTGTCAATTCCTCGTTGATGAAAGACTCGCTTCGTTGTAGTCTTAACTGTGCTGGTTGTGCTGCTGTGTATGATGTCGAATTAGAATTGCGGATATTGCCCTGTTCCTTTCCATCAACCACGATCGCCTCAACACTCTCACTGTGCAGCCAGCTATCCGAAAAGTGGTTTGTCAACTCCTTTTGGGCCAGATGCTTGCCCTCTAGAAGCCCAGAGGCTAGCTATGGGAAGTTCAGGTATGCGTGTAGATGAATTGCTGAGCGAACCAGCAGCAGCAGCAAAGCGGCCTGGGCAAATTGGCGCTGCAGAGAGGGCCCATGACGCCCATTCAATCGCAGGCTTCTTCAGCATCTGTGATGACGTCTCGATCATGGTCGAAGAGACGGCCCAGTCCATCACGGCATTCGGTGCTGCAATCCGAAGGCGATGCTTTCGTGATAATGGTTTAGGATGCAGCTGGCTGTGCGGCCAGGTTGAATGCAGCGCCAGAGCGCGCGTTTATCATCATTATTGAACTTGTTGCGTACACCCAAGGCCCGATAAATTGTTGGAATATGGGTTTAATTTAGAATTTGTTTGTCTACGTGCGCTTCCTCGCATACGTACTCTATGGATATACCCGTAATACTCCTCCGAAGCATCGCGCCGAGCCACCATCCCGAGCCATCATCCCAAGCCCTCAATGAATTTACAGAAGACCACAGCAAAAGTTATGTCGTTTCTAATCCGGTACTCTGCAAGACAGGAGGCATCAGCAATAAGTAAGCCGTGCCAATGAGTTGGAGAAAACCTTTTGGCTACGATTACCGCCAGAACCGTCTTGTCGGAGGGGTGGACTCAAGTCGAACCACCGTGCCGATGATCTGTTCTGCCGACTTCTCGTGCTGTGCATCACCCCGAAGCAGTAGATTGCCGAAGCCACATGGCTTTAAGTTCCAAAATAGGAGTAGAACTAGAACGTGTCTTGACATATAAGGAAGCAGTAGCCGCCATGCGTAGACTAATTATTAATCGCTTAATTCACAACCTCCAGATTCAGCTATCTTGAAAGGACAAGACCAGCCAGACTCCATGAGGCCAACACAGCCCAAAGTATCGACAATTGCCACGTTCCCTCCTGGATTCTTCCTAGAAAATATCGTCACCCTCAACGACGACACTCTCCTCGTCACAGTCGCTAATCGCAAATGTATATATGCTCTACCACCTCCGGTGAAAAGTGGTCAACCACGTCAGCCTTACCTCCTTCATCAATTTGAGAACGATGCTTGGGCTTTTGGAATCTCGGTCACGCCCAATAATATGCGCTTCGTGTACATTCTTACGACGGATTTTACGTTCCAAGGAAGCTGCACTCACCATCTTCACGTGTTGGATGTATCCAACGTAGCTGCGGCCTGCCATCCCAGAGTACTGGTCCAGTTCCCTCTAACAGCAAGAGGACTCAATGGGTTGACAGCACTTTCAGACAGTGTATTTCTGGCTGCAGACAGTTTCGCAGGCTGTATCTGGCGGATTGACATCGTTTTTGATGCCTCTGGTTCACCAATGACAGCGCGAGTCACGGAATGGATGAGGGACCCATCCTTCGAAGGACACCTGGTCCTGCCCGATTTTAAACCTGGCATCAACGGTTTGAAATACTCACAGGCTTTGCAGATCGTCTGCTTTAGCAATACTCAGCAACAGCTGTTTGGCACCATTTCAGTCAATGCTGAGACATTGAGTTTCGCAGGACGACCAAAGATTCTAGTATACGGTCCACAAGGCGACGACCTGATCATCGACGATAATTTTGACGCTGGCCCCGTGGCATACCTGACAACGCACAGAGAAAACTCCATTCTGCGCATCCCACTGCTCACATCGTTTGACGTCAGCACGTTTGAGGTCATAGCAGTGGCAACACAACACGACTTGCAGGTTCTTGGCCCGACCTCAGGGGCGTGGAAATGGGGTGCAGTTGGCAAGACTGCATATTTCAATTGCGATGGAGGTCTAAAGAATCCTTTACCGGAAGAGCAGCCTCGGTTTGCTCGCATCGTCCAGATTGATCTGTAAATCATTTGTCATCTATTGTTTCAAAAACTGTATTGTATTTTACCATGTTTGGGGTCCAGGTTTATTTGTAGTTATTTCATGCTATATTGTCATTAATGTTAAATTTGTATAGTGACTCTATCAGACTCTTTGATGAGACTGGCTCCGTAAAAAGCTTCCTTTTGCACCCGAACATGAAATTACAAAGGTGCACACAAGTATTTCCACACTTAAGTTCGGCCCATTCGAGAAATGAGGCACTACAATCTTCTCTTCCTCACCTGGGGAAACACCATTACTCGAAACTAAAATCTGGTTCTTACTAATCAATGATATAGCATCTTCTATTGCTCGAGATTAGAATGCGAATTTTTTGTTCGAGTTCTTGAAGACGGTAGTATTAGATAGCGGCTTGAAAGAAGACGCTTTCCAAGGGAAACCCTCTATGATCGCTTCCTAGTGAATTGAATCGTACTATATGTCCCAGAAAAATTGCTTTCCAAGAGTACAGTGTCATCCATGACAGGCTCGCCGGTACTTTCCGGGCCGGAGGACATCAATCTCTCGGCATTCAAGCATACAGATAATCTGGCATTCATCGCCCCCTGCTATTGGGGTGCTTTGAAAAGGCCTTCAAAGACCTCAAACAGATATTCGCCCCAGATCACGCCGTCAGATCCGTTACTGCCCGGAACGCGTCTTAGTTTCATAGAACACTTTGCGTTAAACTCATCTTGCAAGACTGGGCAGTCAATGTCGAAACGTCCAGACATCAAGTGAGGGCCGAAAGTCCCTATTGAAGATTTCGGATCCTCCGATTTACCGTCTTCCGTTGATAAATCATGCCAGCCAAAATGCCTATCCTTGCTGGCAGTCGAATTTAGTGGTGGCCGTTGATATGCCACGTCATGAAATAATATGGACGTGAAGCTCTTCCAATCTGCTCGGCGCGCCGTTTGCTTTGGCCGAGCACGGGTCACTATCGTAGAAAAAGTAGTGTCGTGATCTAGAGACGTCTTCGCATACACAGATTTCCGTCAAGTCAATGGTGGCCCTCTTTTTCTTTTCGTTTCTCGGAAAGGTGGCTTTGATGCTCCGCCCTTCTCGGATACAGCCTGGGCTTTCTTTCGAGATGCTTAATGTTCTCTTCTCAAGGATTGATCCATCCGCTTTACATCAGGTACTACTTGCAAAGAACCCTGATGGATGGCATTAAATAGCCTCAGTTTAGCTCGAGATTTATCTTTAGTACGCTTGAGGCCATAGTGAATCAACTGAGCCTCGTAGAACACAACTGTCTCATCTATGGGTGTTGCGGATGATGAGGCCGGCTTGAGAAGCTCGGTTAATTCAGGAACAGAGTCTCACTTGCAAGTCTTGAATTGCTGGGATCGATCAGGAAGACTCCATTATAAAGAAGTTTGTCTGCATGAGCCGAACTTGCGTCAATGTCCATGATGTGCAATGTCACGCTAAACTATGGTAAGCCAAGTCCCTGTCAGCACCAGTTGTGGAACTCGTTTGGTACGTTTTCACCCGGCCCCTTTTGGCTGTCCAATGGCAGCAGAACTGAAACGGCCATATGTGCTGATAAAGAACTTACTTGGTGGTAAATGCAGAAGAAGTTTTCTGCTGACAGGTTGGCATCTTTGTAACTGCCACCCTTTCCTTTTCTCTCTCGTCACCAATGTGGAAAAATGTTTGACGACCAAGAACCTCCCACTGTGTACCTTGATGACACCTGGAAACTCCGCCGGCAGGCAGTTTTGGACAACGACATCAATGCTCTGGAAAAACTTCTAGATGGCTCCATAGATGTTAATGCGGTTATGCTGATGCATGGCCAACCGTATGACGGTTCAAATATGCTGCATCTTGCATCCAGCCGCGGTCACCTGGATATTGTCAAGTTGCTGCTCAAGCATGGGGCCAACGTCAACTGTCGTGACATGGACCGGTTTGGCGACTGCACAGCGCTTCATTATGCTGCGGCAGCGCATCGGCCAGCTGTTGTCAGGGCCCTTGTTGCCGCCGGTGCTAATATTAATGCTGTTCGTGAAGAAGTTGGTAGCCCGCTCAAGAGTGTGCTCCATCGCCGGGAGCTCAGTGACGGCAAATCAGATGCAATAAAATCCACGTTTACAGCGCTGTTCGAGGGAGGTGCTGATGTCAATGAGGGCGAACCCGAAGAAACATATACCGAAGGTCGCGTCGTAAGCCTTTCGCAGCTTCAACTCTCCATCCACCAAGGTAGCTGACAGCGCAGGTAGCTCTCACAAGCAGCACGGTTCGGCGACTTGGAGCTCATCAGGTGGCTAGTGGCTCAAGGAGCTGACATTCATGCCATTGGCAACTATGGAATGAATGAGGCGCTTTATTACGCTACCTCAAGCAGCAACTATGGCGTACTGGTGTGGCTTCTAGCTCAGGGGTTACGGGACACGGATGGTTCTATGCTTGCTCTTGCTGCTTCTCACGATCGACTTGACCTGTGCGTTGAGCTACTTCCAGCTGCAAAGGCAGCAACTGCCAATCAGCTGGGCAATGCACTTTTGAAGGCAGTGCAGGCGGCCAGTATTGACATTGTGAGATGGTTGCTAGATCAAGGCCTCGATGTCAATCATAAAGTCGACCTCGGGACAAGGACAATGACAGCTCTAAGGGGAACCGTGTCAGATGATCCACGTTCTCGTCCACATCCAGGAGTCGTCAGGTTATTAATAGATAGTGGTGCTAATATTCTTGCGGAAGATGCGGCCACGCAAGAAAAGATAGCACTGATCTTGGATCAACCGTGATGATAACAGAGCATGCTGTCGAAAGTCTTTCTGCAGCCGTCTGAATTGGTCTATTTTGTCGACATAGGTGCACTTGCAAGACATGGCTATCAGCTTTATTGCATCAGCATCACTTCTGAATAGGATAGATTGGGGACTTTAAATGAGGTTTACATAGAAAGCAAGAGACTACAGAAGTCAACCAAGTCGCAATCCAAAATGCTGCAGATTCAATTTCAATGAGTTAGGACACAAACATAGCCTAACAGGCATCCTATTAGACCGGTTTGAACGAAACCAGACCTTCTTTCTTGATCTGGATGCTGCCTCGACATACTGTAGACAAGGATACCTATTCTCAATCTCATCGATTCCTGCGGTTGAGCGGTAGAATATATATGCATCTAAGGCAATGATGTGCCATTGAGATTGACATGACTTAAGGCCCTAGAAAATGGTGAGAATTCACAGCACAAAGCTCGATTCTCGAAATGGAAGGGCCCACGACCTCAACGTCGTCTCCCTAGATGTGCGTGTCGCGCCATTTCGGATACTTATGGATCCAGATGAAGGCACCTTTTCGCACAAAAGCAGACTCTGTGCCGTTTTTGATGAGAATTTCCGACTTTCAGCATAAATAGTCTTGCATCTCGATGTTTCAGCGCGTTTGACGATTGGCTTGCACTCCTGAAACACATCGCGCCATCATTGAAGTAGAAAGATGCAAGCAAGCAGAGCACCCACGACACATTAAATGACAAGCTGAACAAGTGAGGTCTCGATTTCGCTGTCTCAAATGCATGTGACGGAGTGAGAGGGAGCTATAATGTGTTTCTAGGCCCGCTGGGCTTTGAAAGTAACTTGCATGGCAGACATCTACGGCCTGAAGACAAAGACAAGGCCATTCGTGACCACTCAGCATGAGGCCAATTGTTTATCCATCATCTCGTGGTAGCGAACTCGATTCATGTGGTATATACGTTTCTAGCAGGGACATAGCCATGGCATTCTTGTCGATAAAAGGGGTTTTTATCAGATGGTATCGATAAGACCCTTTTTTGGTGGCGGCAAAATAATTTCTAACCCCACTCTTTTTTCTTTAGAATTGACATACAATTCAACTGTACCGGATTTCAAACTTCTTTGCCGACAGTCTGGCTTCAATACCCTTTCGCTTTAAGGCTGGTGGAGAAGGCACCACCAAGATGCCTTCTGTGGTGCCGCAGGGTCAGCATCACCACCGCAACACTACAAAGGTCTCGCACAAGGCCTTCAAGCCGCGCTTCACCAGCAAGGGCGCGCTCAAAGACAGATCGAAAGGTGGTTCTCTCACATGCTGTATACAAAGTTTTAATAACATAATGACTAATACAATGAGGCAGGCAAATTGTCCAGCGAAGGGCTGCCACGAAAGACACGCCACCAGGAAGTCATGTCCAAGTTTGACCGCAAGAACCAAGCCAAGCAGCGCAAGCTGAACAAGGCCAAAGACCACTCGCAAATAACGCAGATATTCCAAGGGCGGGATGGCGCTCCAAGGCAGGTTGCAGTCATCCCTATCTGCAGTGCAGCAGTCGCTGCGACAGCAGTGCGTAGTCTGAACAAGAGTCTCGACATCGAAGCAGACATACCAGACTCGGGACGAACAAGAATACAGATCGACCGATTTAAACAGAAAATCGCATACACGACAATAGCACGAGACTTCATGGCAGCGCTGGACGCATGCCGTGCCGCAGACTATGTGCTGCTGCTGCTGTCTGCAGAAGAGGAGGTTGACGAATATGGCGAATTAATGATAAAAACAATTGAAGGACAAGGCATCTCCAATGTCTATACTGCGGTGCAAAGCTTGGACAAAGTCGAACCACCAAAGCGGAGACCGCAAGTTCTCACTTCACTAAAATCTTTCATCACACACTTCTTCCCAGAGCAGGAGCGTGTCTTCTCACTCGACTCGACACAGGAATGTCAAAATCTCATTCGATCATTATGCACAACCACGCCGAGAGGCATCAGGTGGCGAGAAGAACGCAGCTGGATGCAAATTGAAGAAGTGAGATGGCCTAGCGACCTACCGAGCAGCGACTCAAGTGCGACTGGTCAAGTGGTGATCACTGGTGTAGTCAGAGGCAAGAATCTCAAAGCCGACAGATTGATCCAGGTTGGAGACTGGGGTGATTTTCAGATCAGTAGCATTACAGCTGCACCGCTGGAGCAACCTCGCAAGGGCAAGGATCATGTTATGTCAGTGGACGCAGATCCCAGCAATGGAGCTTTGGATCGGCCCACAGAAGACTTGGACACACTGGACGACCTCGCACCAGAGGAGGCAGTCATGGAGGACATCGAAGCTACAACCATGGCAGCATCCACTGTGACCTCTGAACGCAAAGGCGTTCTACTTGATGATCAACGCTACTTCTCAGACGACGAAGATGTGGATGAAGAAGCAAGACTTCCAAAACGAGTACCACGAGGCACGTCCAAGTACCAAGCAGCGTGGTATTTGGGCAACGACTCAGACTCTGGATCCGACATGGAAGACTTTGAGGATGATGAAATTGGCCCAAACGGCGAGGACAAGGCAATGTCAGAGGCTGGCGCAGTGCCCGCAGACGGCATGGAGGGCATTGTCGCGCCGTCAGTCAGAGATACCGAGGGTGCGCCATCCGAGTATCCTCAGTCTGAAATGTTTGACGACCAGCCCACCAACGACGCCGAGCTTGCCGAGTACCGCAGAAAGCGCCAGGCGGACGCTGCAGAAGATGATCTGAAATTTCCCGACGAGATTGAACTCCACCCCAATGCAAGTGCACGAGAAAGACTGGCTCGCTACCGTGGACTCAAGTCTCTGAGGACTTCTCCCTGGGACACTGAGGAGGACAGACCTCACATGCCATTGGACTGGCCGCGTCTGCTCGACATTGCCGACTATAAAGGAGCTCGAGGCCGGGTGTCTCGTGAAACGTTGGTTGGAGGAGTGAAACCCGGCAAACGTGTTGATGTCTACCTACAGGCGGTGCCATTGTCCTTGCAGCAATCATACTCACCCAGCCAGCCACTTGCGGCCTTTTCACTTCTCCGGCACGAGCACAAGCGCACAGCGGTCAACGTGAGCTTATCGCTATCGAGCGAGTATCCGGCATCCCTCAAGAGCAAGACGGAGCTCATTGTGCAGATTGGCCCTCGGCGCATGGCCGTCACGCCGCTCTTCAGCCAGGCGGGTAACACACCCAACAACGTGCACAAGTTTGAGCGCTATGTGCACCCTGGACGAACCGCAGTGGCTTCCTTCACGGCGCCCTTGACGTGGGGCGCTGTGCCGGCCCTCTTCTTCCAGCGGACTTCTGAGATGCCCGCAGCTCCACAGCCTTCTGGTAGCGATGAAACTGCTGCTGGTGCTGGTGGCGAACAAGGAGCAGACATGGACACGGACGCCGCTCCTCCAGCCCTGGCATCGGCCTGGTCTTTGGTCGGCCGCGGCACCACCCTCGAGCCTTCAACGAGCCGCGTTGTCGCCAAACGTGTAGTGCTCACGGGCCAGCCGTGCCGTGTCAATCGCCGCATCGTGACGGTCCGTTACATGTTCTTCAACGCCGCGGACGTCGCCTGGTTCCGCGCGCTACCTCTGTGGACAAACCGAGGCAGGCAAGGCACTGTCAAAGAATCGCTGGGCACTCACGGGCACTTCAAGGCGACGTTTGACGCACCCATCAACATGCAGGACGCTGTGGGGGTCAGCTTGTACAAGCGTGTGTGGCCAAGGGCTGCTCGCGTGCTTGTTGCAGGCGAGCCCTGGTAACGTCTCTAAAAGGATCCAGAGGTCGTCGGGTAGCAAGTCATGAGGAGGAATTGGGGCAACTGTGACTCTTCTCGGCGAGGAGGCTCGAATTTTCTTTACGGGTGGCCAAGTTGTGCATGGCACTTGGGCAAAATTGATTGTATATGGGGCTATGCTATCTATTCCCCCCATCCTGTACAAGGTCATGTTGCTCATCCCTTTGCAGCCTTCTTTGTATGTACCCTGAAGAGAGGGAGACAACCAAATGGAAGGCATTCGTCTATCTGTTGCTTTGAAAGGGGTTTCCCCTTCTGTGTGCTTATGAGGAACAATCGTCAGAACATGTTCAAATGAGACTTGATGATGCCGTCGCCTTTTCCTCTGGCTTTTGATCGGCAGCTCCGTGCCTTTTCTTTCCTTCATATACCGGTCATGTAGTGCAATTAGAGTTTTGTTGTATTCTCCATTCATCGTGATGCTGGTGGAGATGTCTTCTTGAGCCGGTCGCGTGCTCCTGTGAATTCGGCCTTTGCAGAAGCTTCCTTCTGTCCGGCGTCGCCACTCTTGCCCAGTTGCTCCTTGCTGCTAGAAGCAGACGACTTGTCACCACCGCCAATCTTGAGGTTGCTGAAGGTGTCGCTGACGCCCTTGCCGACACTACTCGCGCCCTGGCCCACGCGGCCCAGCCAGGTCTGCTTGCGCGCCGCCACGTCGCCCTCCATTTCTTGCAGAATCTCGTCGTCCGTCTTGCCCTCTGCGCGGCCCTTGTCCATGCGCTCTTGGCGCTCGCGCTCCTCGGCCTCTGATTCTTTGGCGAGCTGCGCTTCTTGTCGGTGCACCTCGTCGAGATCCACATCTTCGAGGCCGATGCGCTTGAGGATGGTGCCAGTGAGGAAGCGGTACTTGAGGTGGCCGTCGACGGCGTCGCTGGCATCAACATTTTCGATGCCCGCCACGTCCTTGATGGCCTGCAGGCCTGCCACGCCGAGCTGGATGCTGGTGCTGCGGTACAGAAAACCAAGCAGATAGTCGTTGCTGCTGTAGACATTGACCAATCGGCCACTCACTACAGTGCGGGCCCTCCGCCAGTCTGCGGCGTCGGCCGGTGCGGCGGCTCCCACGAGAATGGCTGACTCGATGAGGCCAAACTGCTTGCGTTCGGCTAGAGTCTGCAAGCAGGTGTAGATCATGCGTGCACCGAGTCCATAGCCAATCAATGTGACTGGCCGTTCTCCCTGCACACGATTGGCCAGTGCGTCGGCCAGCACGCGGCCAGCCTTGTCGCTGCGAGCCTTTGCAACGGAGAAAGGATTGTCGACGACTCGAGCCGCTCGGAGGGCTGCCAAAGGCCACAGTGCTGCAGTCAGTGCAGCAAAGACTGTGTGCCTGATTATCTCCGCCTTTGCCCAGCCCCAGGCCGCGCTCTTGACGTAGATGGAAATGCTGTTGCCCAGCTCCATCAGAGCCTCGAGCTCCCAGCGCAGGGCAAACCCTTCAATGCCAGAAGGAGATATGACGCGCCATGGCTTGACCACCTCGTTCTCGTCTGTCAGCCAGCCAGAGATGCCAATGGCAACGCGCAGGCGTCGAGCCTCTGCCTCCTTCTTGGCCTTGGAGGTCAGTAGACGGCTGGTTGGGGCCTCATCGATTGGTATAAAGGCAAAGTCTGACACCTCTTTGGCGTACTGGTCGACCATTTGCCCAGTCATTCGGCCTCCGTAGGCACCGAATAATATACCGACCAGAGGCCCACTGCCTGCCAATGCACCAAGGTAGCCTGCAGCAACTGTGCCACCAAGGCCAATGCCACCCATGACGGAGCCAATGCCTGCAGCCAGGAGAGGTGCGGCAAGACCACCAGTAACGCCGATGAGGACAGCCCCGCCCACGGCGCCCAGACCGACTTTAAGACGGCGCGAGAAGACGTTCTTGTCTTCTGCCTTTTTGGTCTCCTCATCGGCAGACATTTGCTTTGAGGCAACCTCGAGCAGGCCTTGTGCAACCTGACGCTCGTCACCAGTCAGAGCAGACAGAGGAAGATGCAGTGAGGATGCCACGTGCAGCAGTAGAATGCGAGACTCGGCAGAGTACTGCTCCAGACCCAGCAGTAGGAGCAGCAGCGAATGCAAGATGAGGACTCTGTGGGGGGCATTGAGCTTCATGAGGAGCGTGTCGTGTGGTGGATACCACTTGTGCAGTGCGGTGTTGACGTCTTGGTCGCCTGAGCCTTCAACAGCGTTGATGGCCTCTTCTTGCTCCTTTGTGGTCTGCTCGCCCTCTCCAGCCGTGATTGGCGTGTCGTGGTGCTCCTTCTCAGGCTCAATGCCTTGGCCTCCGTCTTGCTTGTTGACGGCATTGCCCACACGCTCAATAACGCTGGAACGCCAATTGTCAAAATGGCCCAGGGCAGCCTCTTTGATATCGACCATGGCCTGAGAGCTGCACTCCTTGACTCTGGCCTCATGTTCTTTGCGTTTGCGTTCCTCTGCAGCTTTGCGCTCTGCCTGTTCCTTCTGGTACTCCGTCATGCTGGCCTTTGCTGCTGCTGCCCATTCGAGATCTACCTCTTCAGCCTCTGCTATTGCTTCTTTAGCTTCTTCCTCCTCTGAGTTGTCCTCCATGACAATATGGTGCCTTAGACTATCTTTCGACGGCCTCTTGTGAGGTAGCATGGCCTCTTCGTCTGTGGTGGCTCCAGAATCTTGCTCAGGATTCGGTGCAGAGGACACTTTTGTGGCCACATCCTCGAGATTGGGTTTCTCTGGGTCACTGGCAAGCTTCTCTGGATCGAAGGCGTCTGCAATGCCCTGCCGCATTGTGTCTGTGCAGTCTGCAATGAGCAGCAGGAGATTTGTGCGGTCGACGTGTGTGCCCAGAACAGTGGTAAGGGACTTTTCTTTGGCATCTGGCTGCTTTGGGGCTGCATTGCTCTTGCTTGTGGCTTTGGCTTGGGGTGCACCTTGCTGCTGCTGCTGGTTGTCGTGTGACTGGTGGTTATCCGCCTTGAAGGGATTGGGGACTTTTGAGAAGAACGAATCCATGTTTTGTGAGGTTCTATGGGAAGATTTCGATGATAAATAAAGAATCTTGGACTCGTCAAGGACTCATGAGCAGTGAAGAAAGGCGAGGACGAGCAAAGGAGAGAAGAGGGCGGTCGGGCCAAAAAGCAGGCGGACAAGTGGCATCTGGAGAGCGTTTCAGCCTGTCCCTAGCACTGGGTTTGACAGGTAGCTGGCCCAGAAATGAACGACAGTAAAACAACTTCGCATCTAACCTCTGGCGCAGTGCTGCAGAGCAAAAGCAATGGATTTGCAGTGGTAGAAAGTTCAATAGCTACGTCAGTGTACACTATTTCCCCACGTGTCATTTCAATGTATAGCTGCCAAGACATGAGCTAACACAGACGCGCGTCTGAGGCCTTGGACTAACCTGGGCAGCAGACGCTCGGCTATGCGGCCGCATAAAGCGGACATTAGCGCTTAGCCGTGGGCGTGGAGGGGCGTCTAGGAATCGCCAAAAGGCATACAGACCGGCTTTCCACTAACGGACAGGTTGCAGCAGAGCTGGGGGAACGACCAGGCAAATCCGACACGAACTTCTGCGGTTGGCGATTGGGTTTGTGTGGCCCTTGTGCCGGTGTGTGGGCCAATCCCTGCCCGTTGCGTAAGAGAAGCGCGGCCCTGATACGCACAGGTCTTCCAGTCGTCGCTCTTCCTACCCGCACGCATCGACGCGCACGTATCCACTCGACGCATACTGTCTGCAAGAGAGCGACCCATCGGTTGCAGCAGTCCTCGATCGCATCTGACGTCTCCGAGCCCCTGATCTTCCCCTCCCATATTGCTTCTCCAGGTCCGCGCGAATCCGAAGCAGCCATGGCCGACACCAACGCCACGGTCGCGCCGCCTGCCAACGCGGCGCCTGCGTACGCCACGCTCTTCACGTCGCTGCAGCGCCTGCTCGACGCTCTGAGGGTACACCCGTCCTGTGCAGATATCGTCGCAGCCACGCCGCCGGGCAGGGCGCCGCCTGCGCCGCTGAGGAACAAGGTGTGGTTCATGTGGGACTTTTGCAATAGGAGCATGGATCAACTCCAGCAGCTGGACCCGACGCTTCCCGATGCCCAGCGCGGCCAGTTTGGCGAAGTCGCAGGCAGGAGTCTGTTCTGCCGCATGCTGATTTGCGACAACCCGGAACGCCTGGCGCAGATGACAGGTGAGAAGCCCGGCGAGGCCTTGGATTTTGGCGACGATATTCGGGAGCTGGCACGTGCCGTGTCCAGCTCTGTTGGCGAGAACTGACAAGTCGATGACATGTCTCGATTCAATGCTCAGACTAGCCCTCTGGACAAGTGTATGACTTTTTTGCTGGCAAGGAAGACCAATCACATGTATTCTTCGTCTTTTGTTTTTTGGAATTTTTTTCCTCTTCTGTGCAGATTGAGCAAGCTAGAATTCTGAAAGTGCAAGCTTTGGTTGCTTTTTTGAGAAAAACTTTCTTCTAGACTGTGAGTCTTCAGACTGGGGCGGTTGGTAGTGGAGGAGGGAGAGCCGCGTGAATCCCTTGCACAGAGTGGCCAGTTGTGCCGCTCGTCGACGGTCGTGTCTTAGTCGAGTGCTCCACGAGTGAAATGCCGTCGTTATCCAACCGCGCAGAACTTGTCGAGCTGCTCCTGGCGGGCTTGTGCTTGCCCAGGCTCTGCAGGGCGAGCATGGCACGTGAGCTCGACGCACCATCAGACCACGCGCCAAATGCAGGGTCCGCTGCTCTGTTGGTGGGTTGCACAGGAGCTAGAGCGTGAGGATCCGCGCCAGCCTCACGTCCAGCTGCTCCTCCGTCGTCGCCCAGATGGAACAGCCTGCGCACCAGGCCCCACGTGAAGGGGAGATTCGCGACCAGGATGGCCGTCGAGGCCTCGCGGACATACCAGTTCTGCCACTGGCTTCCGTACGGCTGGCTGAAGCTGTAGTACTTGCTCAGGACCGCGCAGAGGATGACAAATATGCCAAGCCCAAAGATGCCGCACAGCACCACCTTGCGCTGCAGCGGCAGACGGGTCCGCAGGAACATTGGCAGCGCGATGCACAGCATAGCCACGTCCGACGACAGGTTGAAGACGGCGTTTGTTATGAGGTGGTTGGTCGCGGCGGAGCACTGCACGTTCGGAGTCGGCACGGCCCAGTACAGGTGAAACGGACGGCACCAGCAGAAGAAGTAGAGCAGCTCCATGACGACAAAGCTGCAGACGACGTAGACAAACAGCAGCTGCACGAGCAGGTGCTGCTTCTCGTAGACGTGCCGAGTCAGGCGCGCGTACATGAGCAGCAGGCACGCCTTGACCACCCAGATGGTGACGCACTGGCACTGCTCAACGACGACGACCCACTTGCTGCCGATGCTCAGGACGTGTCTGGCCTGCGGGTCGAGGGTGTGCGTGTCGAGATATCCTGGCGGCAGCAGATTCGAGTCCCGGTGGTTGACCTGGTTGAGCGCGACTAGCTCCACCGTGTAGAAAGCCAGCACGACAAGCATGAGCCAGTCGTCGGCCTGGAGCCTTCGGGCACTCCCCAAGTGCACCGCTCTCGAGATGCTGCGAGAAATCTCTGATGTTAGCACAATAAAGCGCATGGAAACCCCACCACAACCAAGGCGGCGGCGGTGGCGGCGGGATGTCGACGTACACTCGGGCCAGCAGGACAGTGGTCGCAATAGCAAACCAGGTCCATGATTCGGCGCGCAACGACACCATTTGCCAGAGGACAAGGACGAGTTGTTCAGGAAGTCGTCGGAGCTACGCAGCCATGATTAGAGGACGGAGAAGCGTGGTTGACGGGTGGCGCGCTCATGGCGCTGAGTCGTCTTAAAGAACCGCGGCCGTGGATATCAGGTCGGCTGTGGCGCCTGCGCGAGTCAGCGTCACAGGCTTGGTGGATATATCAGAATGTAGACAGCCGTTGCATGTGTGATGGGGACGAGGATGCAGGTGAAGCAGCAAGACGACGGACGGGGCCAAGAAGGGGGGCAGGTTGGTGGCAGATGCAACCAGTGAGAGTGAATCAAACCCTCTGCCCTCCGGATTGCCCTCTGCACAGAGGCCCCCCTCGCCATGGCTGCAACACTCGCTTGGGGGCCATGGGCGAGCAGCTCATCGAGTCAGACGTCTGCGCTGCCGTGCTAGCGCCAGTAGCACGTCGCTTACCGCAGCAACGGCCCGGCAAGCAACGTTCCGGCGCAGCGTCTTAAGCGAGTCGATGAGCCTCTTGAAGCCCATTGGGAGAAGACATCACGTGATTTGCAGTCGAGACCCGTCATCTTTTTCCCCTTTTGGAAATCCGGCCGAGGCCCTTTGCCTCTCCTTTTCCATGCCTGTCTCCTTTTCAATCAACGCTGGCTTGTCATTTCTGGAATATGCTTGGATCAAGGAGCTGAAACTGCGACTTGATCCTTGTCCGGTTTGCTGCTGTTGTGGATATTTTTCCTCTGGTCCATGAGGTTGCTTACACAATATCAGTGATGCCCTGGTAGATTGAGACTCCTGTTCTGTGGTGTATCATCGATAGCGCCGATGATCTTGGTGCATAATCTGAGGGTCTGGATTTGAAGCCGGACTAAAAGCATTGTGATGAGCCACAACTTGCAGATACAAGCGTGGTCTGGCTCCTAAGCTTTGAGGAGATTGCGGCATGTCGTTGAATTGTGCTTGCTTTTCGATCATCAGGTGTCTCCAGAGTCTGTCAAGGCCAATGTGAAGGAATCGGCTACAACTCATCGAATAGGATGGTGGCTGCAAAGTGGCGTCTAACCGAGAAAACAGTCGGCAGGGCTTTCCTCACGGCTATGCGAATGATGTCATCGAAACGAAGGCTGGAATGTGGAATACCATGTGTTTCATCTGTAGAATTGGTGAGACCCAGTCAGCTTCATTCTAATAGAGTGGATTCAAGCCACAAGCACGGTTTGTGGTGAAGAGGCC
Organism: Erythroxylum mucronatum; assembly: GCA_027563825.1. NCBI lineage: Eukaryota > Viridiplantae > Streptophyta > Magnoliopsida > Malpighiales > Erythroxylaceae > Erythroxylum > Erythroxylum mucronatum. The sequence goes on from JAOSBP010156359.1 coordinate 61,396, forward strand.
GCGTTGGAGTAGGCAGGGCCAAAGTCTGTTGAGAGGGCCTCGTTGAGTTTATTCTCAAAGCGACAAGGTTTCTGTTATCAAAATAAGGGCTGAATACTTCCACTCTCATCATTCAGCGTTCAAGAAGTATTTGTAAGGCTGGTGGAGACTGCGGTGCTTGGTCAATTTGCTTCTGCCTATGTTTTGCGTGCTGCAGGAATCAGGCAACTTTTTAACCACTAGCAAATCTTTCAAAGGGGCCAAAACAGCTGGAGTCGTCATAAATATTCTCTTCTGATGGCACTTTTTCCAGATAGTATCATGATAGTAAATTTTGCAAAGAGCGTGTCAGAGTGGGTAGAGGGAAATGTGGTAGATGTGGAGAAAGATATCCAAACTTGGCACCCTTTCAAGAAAACAAGATGCTTACCCGATAATTTGCAGGACCAAACATCAAGTCATATGTGGCCAAACCCTCCGCAGACACAAATAATAAAATCTACTATATGGCACTGTTTGAGACGGCATGGCAAATAGTGAGACGAGGAAAAAAAGATTCGAGGCAAAAGGCCAAATGCTCATATTTTTGTCTTCTCGGCAGCATGCCACACACCTTATGTACACAGACACGCAAACTTGGAAAATCACCTCACAGAGACTGCTTGAACAGAGTGCGCAGCTGGTCCCGCTCCACCTCGAGGTCTTCGGCTTCGAGGTTGGGCGCCAGCATCAGGACGCGCCTCTGCGGGATGGTACCCTCAACCAGCTCGTCGAGGTGCTCCTCGGTGAAGCCCATGGCCTTGAGGCCGCTGGGCTGGTCGCCAAGCTTTAGCAGGAATTCCGCCAGAGCATCTCCAAGCACTTCGCCTGCCGATTCCTTCTTGACCTGTGACACGTCGACACCGAAACACTCTGCAGCGGCCAGATGTCGCTCAGGGTTTGATGCAGCAGTGAAGCGGAACACAGCAGGCGATGTCACGGCGACAGAGACGCCGTGTGGAATGATGGGAGAGTCAATCTCGTAGCCTGCGTGTCGGTAACCAGGGTTCTGGCCCGAGATGGGGTACGACATGCCGTGGCACAGATGCACACCAGCATTGCCGAATCCAACACCTGCCAGCGTGGCGGCAAGCAACATCTGTGACTGAGCCTCAAAGTCTTCAGGGTCCTTTACGGCGCGTGGCAGGTACTTGATGGTGCTCCTCAGTGACTGCAGCGAGAAGATGTCGGAGATTGGGTTGGCTCCTTGGTAAGCCGGCCGCTCTATGGGGTTTGCCGGTCTTGGGATGCGCTCATAGTATGGAATGGCGGTCCACGATTCGAGAGAGTGGCACAGCACGTCGAGGCCTGACGATGCATGTACGGCAGAAGGCATGGTGCGGGTGTTGATGGGGTCGATTATGCCCAAAGTGGGCTTCAGGTTTCGGTGGGCGATACCCGTCTTGGCCTTCTTCGAGACGAGATCGAATATGGCGGTGCCAGTAGTCTCTGAGCCAGTGCCAGCAGTTGTGGGCACCGCAATCAGTGGGTACAGAGGTGTGTTGATTGGCTTGCCCCTACCCAGTGGTGCATTGACAAAGTCCAGAAAGTCGGCATCAGGACACGAATAGTAGAGGTTCATCAGCTTGGCCGTGTCAATGACGGAGCCACCGCCAACGGCCAGAAACGAGTCTGGCTTGTGCTCTTTGGCATATGCTATGGCTTCCTTGATCGAAGTGTCCTTTGGCTCGACGCGTGTCTTGGAGAAGACGACGTACTCGATGCCTTCAGAGTCGAGTCCCTCGACGCACTGCTTCATGGCGTCGAGCTTGGCCACGGTCGAGTCTGTCACGATCATGACCTTTTGGGATCGCATGTTCTTGAAGTCCATGCCAACCTCCTTGGTGCAGCCTGCCCCGAACCGAATGTTGGATGCCGCCATCTGGAAGGCGTACTCCTTCTGGCGCGAGTAGTCGACCGGCGTGGCGAGAGCACGGCGAGCCTGCTGCGCGACCGAACCAGACCCATGCTGGTGGTTGTGGTGGTGGTTTGGGTTCGAATGACACGGGCAGTTTGGAGGGTGGGTGAATTGCACAGTCCGGAGAAGGTTCAGAGCTCGCGCTGCCCGAGTTGGGGCAATGCGGATGGCTGCCATGTTGGATCTGTCTCTGAGCCTTGTCAGCGAGCTGCAGTCGAATTAGAAGTCGAGTCTGTCGCTGCTTACAGAGCAATAGCTAACGGCTTTGGGCCTTGCAGATGTCTGCAACTGTCTCCGGGACGTGCACAGCCGAGGTGGTGGGGAAAGCGAAAACATGGGTGGGGCTATCCCGGCCCTCACACCCGGCACCGTGTGCCGCTGTCAATCCTCTAGTCTCGTGTTTCTCATGCAGGATTATATACGTGGCATCTGCGAGATTGTTGAGTTATGTAGGAGTGTATGCGGATAGAGGAGGCCATTATGGTGAGCTCGAAAGCGGACATTGAACCCCTTTTAGAAGCAAGCAAGCTCATAGCTTAGGTAAACCATTGGCACTCCACGAGTCTCTAGGTCATTTCGCGCTTGGTGAATACGGTCTTGTTGCAGGAACATCACCATGAAGGGCTGTATAGTGGTTACAGGATGACGATATACTTCTTCTTCTTCTTCTTCTTCCAACTCAAAGGAGGCATCGACCAACACAAGGGATATCTTTATTCCTTTTCAAAAAACTACCTGCGCTTTAACTCAATTTTCCTTCTCACTGATAACCGCCGCCATCATATCCCGTGCTAGCTGGCGGTTGTGCGTGGTATGCCTGATATTGCTGTGGGACGTGATCTACAGGACTGGTTGGAGCGCTCGTAGGAGGATAAGAGGGTTGTTGCGGGTGTTGTTGCTGTTGCTGCTGTGGCCCTTTGAATCCCGCTCCTGCCTGCAGCGGGGCAGGATACATGTTCCCCGAGTGTTGCGGAGGTACGGCTTGATTGTAATCCGAAATCGGTCGTGATGCAGAAGGAGAATCGTAGGCAGATGTTGCCAGCTCTTGCGCTGACTGGTGACTTGCGGTGGATGCGTGGCGAGCTGGGAAACCAGCAGGCTGGGCGCCACCATACGCAGGCTGGTCGGAAGGTGGTGCTTGCTGCTGTGGCGGCATCCCTGGCTGACCGGGAGCAACCATGTAGAAGGGTGCCGGGCCGTTACGAGGCGGATATTGATGCTGCTGTGATGGTGCTTGCGGTGCAGCTCCAACCGGCTGTTGCTGCTGTGGTGACGGTTGTTGCTGATGCTGATGCTGATGCTGCTGCTGCTCATGCTGCTGAGGTGGGTATCCGTATCCTTGACCTTGATGTTGAGCATATACATCTTGAGGAGGGTGTTGTGCTCCATAGCCATACTGTGCCTGCTGTGGCGGAGGACGGCCGTATTGGTGCGGTGGGGGCTGTGACATTGACGCTTCCAGCATCGACTCGTAGTCTCGCCGAGCCTTTATGAATTTCTCATTGAGCTGTGTAAAGTCGTCCTTCTTCTGCGAGTACTTGCCAATGAGCTCGATGAGCTTTGGTCGAATGGCAAGAGTGGAGTGGTAGAGGGATGTGATCTCGTCATTGTCTCTGGCGTTGATGTCGTTGGAGCTTGTGCTCAGCAGAGTGAGCAGCTTTTCGACACTCTTGATCTCGCCAAACACCTCAGCCTCCATCTGCGCTTCCCGCTGGAGCTCCTCCTGCGTAGGGTCTTGCAACTTCTCGACATAGTTGAGCGGGAAGATGCCCGTCTCACCGCGCAGAGATCCCTTCCACCAGTCCTTGTACACTGATTCAAGCACCGCGATTATGTCTCCTTTTGCAAACTGCAGCTCTCCGGCCTCTGATGGTTGGAAGTCGTACAGAGCGCGAACGCGAGACACTGTTGCAGCCGTTGTTCCTGTTGGCATCGACTGCGGCGCTGCTTGTGCTTGCGGTGTCTCAGCTGCTGTAGCTGACTCTCCCTGAGGAACTGGAGCAGCAGAGGAGCTGGGTGCGGGATTCTTGTCCTTGACCGAAAGGGCCAAGGCCATCTGAAGTTCTTCCTCCTCCTTCTGTCGGTCAAGGTCTGTGATTTCCTGCTTGTAGGGTTTGGAAGGCGGTTGAAGATTTGGATCTGACTCTCTATTAGTATTGCCATGCAGCTAACGATCAGAACAATTGGGCCGTACTCTGTGACTTCAGGCGCATATATGCCTGTTCCATGATACCCAAATCTGGATCTTTCGAGAACATCTCGGCCCATTCTCCAACTCGCTCTAGTATCTTTGCTTTGACTTGTGTGTGGGTATTCTGAGAGAGAGGGGAGGAGTCAGTCAACATTCAGGTGGTGCAAAACAGAGAAAACGTACTCGGTCGCTCGCCAGTCGCAGGAGTGAGTCGGTGAAGCTCCTCGATGCCAGCTCCTTGTTCACCTTCGCTCCACAGTTCTGTGAGAGAGCATTTGCAAGCTTCAAAGGGACGTCGGTCAGCATTTAGACTACCACAGATCCGCTCATGTAGACGGTACCTCAAGAGTGTAGAGCTGCACGTTGGCATTGCGGTGAGCCAGTCGCTTGATGAGGGCAGCGGTCGCATCTCGTCCACTGCCAGACAGAAAGAGTCAGTCTCTGGTTCTACGTCTACCTATAACGTCTGTCCTACCCAGTGTCTTCAGCTGCAACCTTGTCGCAGACATCCTGGCCCATGTATCAGTCAAATGCCTCGCTTCTGCCGTGTGGGGCTGACGTACAAGTATGTATGCCCAGTTCTCGGACGTCAAGTTCTCATCGGTCGCCTTGGCTACACCAATCTTGTTAGCCAGGCCTGCAGGCTACAGCAGAAGCAGAGAAAACACAGCACGCACCAACGGCTTCATCGAATGGATTGACCTGAGCAGCACGGAACATGTTGCTGCCGCCGTCCGGGTCTGCTGTGGGAGTGCGAGTAGTCGGTCGTGTCAAGATTCAGTCCAGTCGCTGCAGGCTAGACAAATTGCAAGAGAATGATTGGGGCGGAGGAGAGAAGAAGAGGCTGTGGAATAGCTGGAGCCTTGCTTAGCGACTCGTGAGGCGCAGTGGCCCGCAAAAGAGAGAGCAATGACGTTGGACTGTGGCGTCCCTCATGCTAGTCACTATTTGCTTTACATGGGCAACCGCCTTGATGCTTCATTGCGGATTCGTCATGAAGTGAATCCAAGCCAAGCTTGATGTTTCTCAAATCTAAAGATTGGAGAAAAATTAATCCTAAGCGACATTGGCAATGTCTATCTAATAAAGCGGGCGCACAGCCACCTCGTCGTACATCTCATCCACCACTCGGGCTTGACCATCTGTGACCTGCTGGGCGCCCATCTTGCAGATTGCGATTCGGCCAAAGGTGACAGACTCGGCCCAGACAATGTGTTGAAGCTCGTCTACCAGTCTTCTGGCATCGATGCGCGCTGGACCGCCGTGACCTCTTCTCCCCCTCGGACGTGCGTAGACGGTGTTGAAGACGGTGGCATGCAGCAGGAGGGCTCTGTTTTCGTCGACGACAAAGCCAGCCTCTTGAAACTTGTGACGGACTCGGTCACAGAATGCGTACAGTTGGGCATCGTGAAAGGGAACCCACAGCACTGAGGTGTCGCGAGCAGGCGGTCGAGCTTCAATGCCCACTACGCTTGTGCTTAGTCTGGACGAGGAGCCCTGGGGAAGAAGACTGGAGATGTCCAGTTGTCTGAGAAACCGCGCTGCCTCGTCTATCCTTTCAGGCGTTTCGAGGCTCATGACTCCAAGAGTGAGATGCATCGAACCGATTGGTCTTACGGCGCGAGCGTCAGCCAGACTTGCCAGCTCTGCATGCGAGGCAATGTGCTGTTTGAAGTAGCGCATCGACACCTCAAACAATGGACGGGAGCGGGTGTTGATGAGTGGCAGACATAAAAAATGCGTAAGAGGTGCTCGTGGAGGCATTTTTGTTTTGGTTTCTTGTCTTTGCAGGAGAGAGAACAATCAATAGAGAAGACGACAAACAAAAAGAGTGGGGTGGGGGACATGACAATTATATATAATTTTTTTGGTTCTTATTTTTTTGCTTCTGCTAGAGGCATCACACCGTGTCAGCATAGTACCGCTTTAGTGACTCTTCAATGGAATGGTAGTCGGCCTCGATCGCTCTGAGCTCCTTCTTGATATCTTCAAGACAAGTTTCCTTGTCCTGGTCCTTGCTGCCTGTCTCGTCCATGCCCTTGCCCAGATGCTGTATCTTCTCGCATCCGTTCTTCATGTTGGTGAGACCCAAGGTGGCCGAGGAGCCTTTGAGGAAGTGGCCCAGCCCAGATAGTTCTTCGAGATCTTTGGCCTTGCTGTATGTAGACGGGGCTCGTCAGTCACGTAGTATACATCTTGAGGCAAATGGCAACACATACATCTTGGCCCGCATCTTCTCGAACGTGGCTTCTGCCTGCTCGAAGAAGCCGAAGACTATGCTTTTGCTGAATTCTCTGTCGTCGTCGTCATCGTCCATTTCCAAGATCTGTTCGAACGTCGCGGCATCGATGTTGTCGTTGTTTAGTTGTCTACGTAATTCTTCGGTCTGTAAAAAAGGATTGCGTGAGTCCAGCAGAAGAAAACACGAGCAAGCGCGAAACGATCTGACGTACCCCCATTTTGTTGCTTTGTGTTTCGTTTTCGCAGAGATATGACGGTTGGTTTTGCAGAGGCGACGGTTGCGGGCAGCGAGCAAAAGATACAAGCTGTGCGCGCACGCGCCGAGTGACGATCGACAAGGTCGAGACGTTCGAGATTTGCCCAGCAGGTTTTCAAAAGAGGGCCGTTTGCGCCTGACGGTATGGGATGCGGGGCACAAAGGATAGGATATACGAAAAAGACGGCCAACCGAACGGGTGGGCAGCAGAGCAGGCGTCAACTCGGGGCAAGGTTGTTTGATTCTGCTGCTGCTTTTGCTGCTGCCTTTGCTGCTGTTGGTTAGCCGATGCTGCTGCTCCTGCTGTTGCTCTCACGATCGCTGCTGCTGCTGCTACCTTGGTGGATAGAAAACAATGTCCGGTGCAGTCAAAGGGGTAAGGCGTCGAATCAAAGGCGGCCGCTGGGGTCAGGAACAGCTTTCTGCACGAGGGAGAACAACGCGGCGTTGGAACCTTTTGTCTCTGTGTCTCTTTCTCTTCTCTGACCACTTTTTGGTCCCTCCCAACCAGTGGAGCTCCGACTCGCCCGGTGCGCTGCTTCCGGAAGTTAATCCACCTTTTGGCGTTGCGGACCAGACCTTCTTGGCGCACCGCTTGCGTGCGTCATGTGGCTTATTGCGCATAATCAGCAGAGTGTTCTTTGTCTTGAAGACAGGGTGTGCGAGTACAGTTGTCAGGTCCCAAGAGGAGAAGGTGTGGTGTGGGTGGGAATGAAACGCAAGATGCCCCTTTATCAACGGTCACGCTGGCCCATGCATACAATCTAACTCGGTCTCCCTTTTTAATTTTTGGCAAAAGTATACACAAACAAGCTTTCCTATAATACACAGTGCTCTATCCCACAACCTTGAAGATTGACTCGGCAAGGCGCTTGACGTTGCCAGAGGTGATGCCAGCGACCGAGATACGTCCATCCTTGGTGGCATAGACCGAGTGCTATTCCATCTACTGTTAGCTCTACTGGTTCGTCTCTGACAGATTGAATTTGACAAAGAAAAGGAGAGGAAAAGGACACAAGAGCAAAATAGAAAAGGAGAAAATCTCACCTCCTTGGCCAGTTTGTCCATCTGCTCAGGCTTCAGCCCAGTGTAGCAGAACATGCCAATCTGAGACGTAATGTGGCTCCAGTCGTGCTTGCTGCCCAGCTCCTCCAGGTTCTTCTTCAGCAGAGCCCGCATCTCGATGATGCGGTCCGCCATGCCCTTGACCTCGCCCAGCCACTGCTTGTTGAGCGCTGCGTCGTTGAGCACCGTCGACGCGATGCGTGCCCCGTGCACAGGCGGGTTTGAGTACATTGGTCGCACCAGGATCTTGACCTGAGAATCGACTCGCTTCTTCTCCTCGGCAGACTCACACACGATCGAGAAGGCGCCCACACGCTCGCCGTACAGGCCCATGTTCTTGGCAAACGACTGCGCCAGGCACAGCTGCTGGCCCTGCTCGATGAACAGCCTCACGGGGTACGCGTCGCGGTTCGTGTCGCCGCTGGCAAAGCCCTGGTAGGCCATGTCGAAGAAGGGGTAGTGCTCATTCTCCTTGACGACCTTGCTGATTGCCTGCCACTGCTCCTGCGTCGGGTCAACACCGGTGGGGTTGTGCGCGCACGCGTGTAGCAGAACGATGCTGCCCTTGGGGATAGACTTGAGGTCGGCAATCATGCCGTCAAAGTCCAGGCCAATTGTGTCCTTATTGTAGTAGCGGTACTTTTCCACCTTGAGCCCGCAGTCGCTGAAGACGGCATTGTGGTTTGCCCAGCTGGGTGTTGGGATGTAGATGGTCTTTGCGCCTGGGTAGTGGCGCTCCAGGAAGGCGCCTCCGATGCGCAGCGCACCAGTGCCTGAGATTGACTGCGTGATGGCGATGCGGTCTTCGGTCACAGCTTTCGAGTCAGGCCCGTATGCCAGCTGAGCTGCGGCCTTTGTGAAGGCCGGCACCCCTGTGATGCCAGCATACTCCTTGTCCAGGGCTGCGTCGATGACCTTCTGCTCGGCCGTCCTCACCGATGGCAGCACGTACGGCTTGCCCTTGTCGTCACGGTAAGCTCCCACGCCCAGGTTGATCTTCTCGGCGTGGCTGTCGGCCTTGAAAGCTTCGGTGATGCCCAGGATGGCGTCCGGAGGTCCTTGGGGCACCTTTGCCCACACAGACGCGCTGCGGATGCTTGTGGAGCGAATGGCGCGCAGGCCCGACTGGCGCACGGCGACTCTCGACAGGAAATACATGATGGGATGGAGACTGAGGCGAATTGAAAGAGTTAGGGAGTGTAATTGAACAAACCAAATTAAACCCAGAGCTTACGCCAGTCCCTACCATAAGGGGAATCAAGGTAGGAAAGTATCGGAAGCCGAGGACCTTGGACCCTTATGTCATCTGTCAAAAGACCCTGGCTCTTTTTTTTGGGTTGATATTCAGACAATCAACACAGATCCTCAGGGCAATGTCAAAGCGTGGACTGCTTCTACCTGGATTTGCCAATGTCTTTGGTCCTCTGAAGCGCCCTACGCCTCGCCTATACCTCAGTCATCGTTGGACTGCCGCTATTTGTTCTCGACATGTCTCTGCCACACGATACAGACCATCTGACCGGGTCCAGAAACCTGTCGTCGCAAATGCCATTGCAACGCCCTTGGATTCATCAATCAATTCCAGCAATGCATACGCCAATGACCAGCGAAGTTCCCTTGCATTTGCAGCGCGTGCTTCTTGTCCTGGCTGCGGCGCCCTAGCTCAGACTCTGCAGGCAGATGAGCCAGGCTACTACAATGTCAGACGACGGGCTGTGTCAGGCTATTTACGAGCAGACGATGCGCCACCTGAATTGTCGGACGAGGAACAGATATACAGAACAACTGTAGACAGGGCTGCGCCCGAGCTGCTCAAAGCATTAGGCTCCAGCAAGGATGTGGCAGACTCGCACGCCAACCCTAAGACCAAACCTACCATGCCGCTCTGCGACAGGTGCCACGACCTTTTGCATCACCATCGAGGCGCGTCAATTCATCATCCCTCGTTGGAGTCGCTCGAAGAGACTATCGCAGAGTCACCATACAAGCATAATCACATATACCACGTCCTCGACGCTGCTGATTTTCCAATGTCGCTGGTCCCTAATATTCAGCGAGTCCTGGACATCAACCCTCAGCGCTCCAGAAATCGAAGGGCCAAGCATGCAGGCTGGAAGCATGGTCGCAAAACGGAAATCAGCTTTGTCATCACTCGTTCTGACCTGCTTGCCCCGAAGAAGGAGCAGGTCGACCATCTGATGCCATACTTAGTCGAGGTTTTACGTGAAGCTCTCGGACGTGCGGGGCGCAATGTGCGTCTTGGAAACGTGCACTGTGTCAGCTCCAAGCGGGGCTGGTGGACACGAGAAGTCAAAGAGCATGTCTGGAGACGGGGTGGCGCTGGCTGGATGCTGGGAAAGGTCAATGTCGGTAAAAGCAACCTGTTTGAGCATGTCTTTCCAAAGGGAAGGACGCAAGACGTCAACTTCGATACACTGCGCAGCGCTGCACGAACTGTCCAGCATCAGCATCAGCATCAGCATCTTGGTCCAGATGGCGACCGTGTTAATCCAAATGTCGACCATGTTACAGAAAAGGACGACATGCTGGACGACCAAGACTCTTTGCTGCCCGCCGCTCGAGAAGAGGTTCCCTTTCCAGCCATGCCCACAGTGTCGTCACTGCCAGGCACGACTGCGTCACCTATCAGAATACCGTTTGGTGGTGGTAAAGGAGAGCTGATAGACCTCCCCGGCTTGGCACGAGGTGACCTTGAAACTTTTGTTCGTCCAGAGCACAGGGAGTCTCTGGTCATGAAGTCTCGCGTATCCCCAGACCAGTACACCATCAAGCCCGGACAGTCCCTGCTGCTTGGAGGACTGATCCGCATCACTCCAGTTGACCAAGAACTGCTCATCTTGGCTTACCCCTTTGTCCCCATCAAGCCTCACCTAACCTCAACTCAGAAAATTCATGACATGGCGACGGGCGAAAAGGCATTGGTTGAGAGCGTCATCTCCGAACAAGGGGTGCTTGGTGAGCTACAGTCAGCCGGCAAATTTGCCCTCAAGTGGGATGTCACAAAGGCGCGTGCGGGACCTCTAACCACACGATCCGCCGTCAACTTGAAGCAAGAGAATCTGCCCTTCAAGGTTCTCTCGGTCGACATTCTCGTCGAGAGTCTGGGCTGGATTGAGCTGGTCGCTCAGGTACGCAGGCGCACCTTCAGTCATGCAACTGGTGACGCAGCTGCAGAGTCAGAGCAGTCGACTCCAGATGACAACGAGTCACAGTATCCGCAAGTTGAGATATTCAGTCCAAAGGGTAAGTTTATTGGCTCCAGAAAGCCACTGGGAGCATGGCTTCTGAGCAACAAAGCTCCCCTTCCCGTCTCAAAGAGAAAGTCACGGCCACGAAGAAGCATGGCTGGGGGCAGAGACAGTTAGTTGCCCTCTTTTTGATATGAAAATGTATGAAAAATGTACAATATCATGTATAATATCAATCAATATAAAATATCGGCAAAAGGGGAGAATATCCCATGCCAAGACATGACAGCTACCAGCTTCTAGCGTCCATCTAGGAGGATTGAACTTACCAGCAGCTCTCTAAACGCAAGCATAGTTCAGTGGCCTCTTTGCTCCTTGAGATGATTCGGTAGCCTCCCTCTCCCGCCATCATAAACTCCTGAATCTTCATTCTCGCCCCTCCCCGCACTGAAGTCCCCACAGACGGTGCCAGCGCCATGAGCGATGGCGACACAACCACTGTCAAGCTCGCTGAGCTGCTGCGACATGCCGACGATCTCGACAAGATTCAGGCGCTCAAATCCGACTTCACGCGCAAGAAAGCGGCCGTCGACGCGCAGCTCAAGATTGGCCTCAAGGAGCAGCTGCAGCTCACCCAGACGGGCATGACTTCGATAAAAGACGGCCAGGCTATTGCCAACCAGATCCGCGACGAGATGATCAAGATCGACAGGCTGTGTGCAGAGGCGCAGACCATGATCAATAACTTCCCAGAGATCAACGCAGTGGCCCAGGCACACCGCAACTTTGCCCAGGTCGAAGCGATGAAGAGCAGCATAGAAGGCTTCGAGGTCAAGCTGAAGCATGTCAATGCCCTGATAGCAGATGACGACCAAGACCTAGAGACACAGCCCAACCTGATACCAATTCACTACGGCATCACCCAGCTGAGAAACATACGGGACGAAGCCATGGACCAGATCAAAAAGACAAACGACCACTCGTTGGCAGCCACTCTGGGAGACCACTTCAAGGGTCTGGACGATGCCATTGACGACTTTGACGACCACGTTGGCACAGCCTGCGTTAATCTGATCCCACTCGTGCAGGCTGGCAACGACAGCCTCGTCGTCCGGCTGGCGATTGTCATCGAAGAAGAGGAAAAATTCGACAACCGCATCAAGGAGCTGCAAGACGCCCAGCGCGAGTTCAAAGACCTTGCGGCTCGCTTCCAGTCTCTTGCCGTCGGCCCAAACGAGCTGCGAGGCTACAAGGACAAGTTCCTCGAGGCAATCAAACTCAGCGCGCAAGGCAAGATTGACGACTCGGACAAGACGTTTATGGAGGAGCCGGACAAGCTGGAGAAGAGTGTGCGCTGGTACTTCAACGACCTCAACACAGTCAAGATTGGCATGGTCAAGCTCATGCCGAAGAAGTGGAAGATATTCAAGACCTATGTTCAGATTTATCACCAGCTCATGTTTGACTGGCTGACGTCGCGGGCCCAAGACAAGGAGTGCAATCCGACCCACATGCTCGCCATCATCCACTGGAAGGACAAGTACTACAACAAGATGGCACGGCTTGGTGTACCCACAAAGGACATACTGGACCCCCTTCTTCCTGGTGGAGAAGACAGTGCTCTGGTGCGAGAATACCGCCAGCTGATTGTCGACAAGGTTGAAGAGTGGATGAACCAGATCAACAAGACGGACAAGCAAGCCTTTGAATCGCGTGACGAGGCTGCTCACGAGGACGATGAGCATGGCCACCGCCGAACAAAGACGCTGTCAGATATGTGGCGCATGCTGCGAGAACAGCTTGTCGTCTCCTCAACCTCGGATTTGCAGGACGTGACTGAGGGCGTCGTTGACGCAATGTACCGTGCCCTCAAGACGCGCACAGACATGTGGTCAGGTCTTATTGATAACGAGCTCGAGCGTTACTCTCGTCCAGGCCAAGACTACGAGGGCATCGAAGGCCTGCAGGACTGGCTCGTCGCCCTGGCCAACGACCAGATTGCCAGCATCGTCGACGAGTCTGAGACTGGCGGCCAACCCGGCTACCTGCGCGCCTGGCAGCTCGACTACGACAGTGTCGTGTCACGGGACTACGCCGATGGGGCTGGCGCCGAAAAGTTTGAGACGATGCGCGAGAGCATGACAGACCTGGGCGTGCGTTGCATTGCCGTCTTCTCACGCCTCATGTTCGCCGTCGACTTCCGCACAATCATGACCGAGTTCTTCACTCCAATCTGGTACACCAAGAAGGGCATGGGCCAGATTGTCACGACTTTTGAAGATTACTTTGGAGACTACGCTGAGCGCCTGCATCCCACACTGATGGAGGTGCTGGTCGAGGACCTGGCCAAGCAGCTTCTCACAGCATATCTGGGCTGCGTGCGCAACAAGGGTGCCAAATTCCGCCGCTTCCAGGACGACTACACGGGCAAAATGCGTGAAGACATTCAAACCGTCTTCGCCTTCTTCGGCCGTTACCCCTTTTTCGAGGACAACGGCCTCAAGGCCAACTGGGTCGCCGTCAACGACATGCTTGGCCTCATCGACGTCGACAAGCATGCCTTACCGGCTCAGTTCGGCAGCTTCCTGCAGACCTACTGGGATGTCAAGCTCAGCTGGGTCGAGGCGGTGCTGCGCCTGCGCGACGATATTGACTGGGGTCCTTTGGGCGATGGACGCAGCCTCATCAAGCTTCTACGTACACAGGCTGCCGAGCAGCGTGTTGAGGGCCTGGAACCCACCGCGTTGGCCGACGTTGGCTGATTGATGTTTCTTGTTGGCCCAAGACACAACATTGAGACGGAATGGCTTATTCTTTGAACATGATGCTACGTATGCAACGACACTATCCTCAACAAGACACTCATCGACCACGCCCTCCTCGTCCACCTCTCCCGGATCGAGGACTCTTTGACCCTCCTCCTCCTCCATGGCCTCGATGCTTGTCGACTCCAAGACCGCGTCGCTGTGGGAAATTACCGCCGCCGCCACCTCTCTTTGCTCCACGAGCAATCTCTCCCTTTCCTGGGCTGGGGCGCTGCTTGCCTTGTGGTGCCACATCAGCCATGTCCTCGTCGTCGTCATCGTCATCATCATCATCTCGACCTCGCGGCTTATTGGTGAATTTGAGCTTGCCCCGTTGGCCACGTTGAGGGGCGTCACGGCTGCGAATGGCTTCGACGTAGGCGTTGATGCCGCTCTCGAGACTTACCCCTTCATCAAGGTCACCGTCACCCATACCGGCATCGCTGTCCGAGTCATCTGCACCGAGCACAAGCTTGCCGCTCTCCACATCGATCTTGGACCGTCCACTGTGCTTGGTTGTGGCGGGCGTTGCGCGCGTCTTGAGTGGCCGGGTCGATGAAATGTGGGCAAGTGATCGCCTGTCGAGCAGATCGAGCGGCTCGTCGGCATCTTCATGGATAAAGGTCTGCTGGCCCCGTTTCGTCTTGTGCTGCACTCCCTGGCCGTCATCTGAGCCTGATTCGGCGTCCGAGTCGTCTTCATCGCTGCCGTAGATGGCCTCGTCAAACTCGTTGCCATACTTGGCCTGTTGTTGCTTCTTCTGCTGTGAAGTGGCCGCTGCTCCGCCAGCCTCTTCATCCTCTTCGTCACCACCATTTGCCTCACCCGTTCGCTTGCGCTTGCGCCGCTCCCGAGTCTTGCGGATGTTAGTAATCAGCTTGCGGTCTTCCTGAGGGCAGTGCTTCTCGACCACCTGCACGCCATACCGACGGATCATGCGCTCCAGGATGTTCTTGACCTTGGCCCGGAAGTGCGCCTTATGCTCGTGCGACCACGCCATCAGGCTCGGCACCAGCGTCGCCAGCCGCGGCAGCATGAGCGGCGCCGGCAGCGAGATGACGCAGACCTTGACGAACCCCAGCACAGACCGCACGACCTCGCGCGTTGGCGACTGCAGGAACAGGTCCATGGTCTGAACGATTTCGAGGATGGCAGCCTCTGAGAGCGACGAATGAAACTGGAACAGGGCGCGCGACAGAGCAGTCACCGACGCGCTGATCATGTGGGGGGTCGTGCCCGCCAGTCCAGCCGACAGCATTGTAAAGTACTCGTCAATCGACGCCTCTGTAGGCTCCTGCGTCTGTGCCTCTGAAGAATCTGCCATGTGTGTGACTTTGCTGTTATCGATGCTGCCGCCCGCCGCCATGCGCTCGCCCATGAGCACCACCAGGTCGAATGCGGCCTCGCGCGCCCGCTCGTTGGTCTCCTTTGTGCACAGGATGACTTCGGGCAAGATGCTGGGCACAAAATGCAGTTCATCTGCTGGCAGCCCTCGCACCAATTCACTCAGAGCCAACAGACGGTCCTTGCGGGCGGGCACGAGCGTCTGCTCGGCTGCATTCAGTGCCATGCGCCGCAGCTCGCCGCCCCTTTCTTGCAGCGCGACCCGTCCGTTCTCAGAGGCTGCCAGTCTCGGGATCAGCTTGTAGGCCTTTTTCTGCAGCTGCGCTTCCCGCTTCTGTTCAACCAGGGCCGTCGCGATGCCAAACAGCTGCGCGAAGCTGGCGCGCGGCACGTAGACGGCCATGGCCACGACAATGTCCATCAGGGCGTGCGTCATGGGAGGCGACGATGAACTACTTGAGTTCCTGCCGGCCTTGTTCGTCGTAGATACGTCTTCGGCGGCGGCAGCATTAGATTGCTTCAGTGTAGTGTCGAGCATCTCGCTGACCCTCGCAAACGTCTCGGCCAGCGCGTCGGGCTTGGTGATGCTCAGAAACGAGTCAATGCACGCCAGCACAGGCCCGCGCTGGCTTGTGGCTGTTTCGCCGTAGACATTGAACAGCACTGCAAGCATGTTTGACGACAGCGTCGATAGATAGTCAAGCTTGTTGACCGCATCCTGCCGAGAGATGCGGCCCTGCAGAATCAGATCCTGGTCCTGCTCATCGACAGCCGCCACAGCCTTGAAGCCGTCGACCAGATTCTGCAGCGCCTGGCACAGTCTCAGGCGCATCTCAGGCTGCTGGTAGAGCAGCTTGGAGACCATTTCGGCAAATTGCTGGTCAAAGGCCTCCTCAAGATCCAGGGGCCGGTCACAGTAGCCAGGAAGACAAGCCCAGATCTGCTGGACCAGCGTCTCGAAGATCTTTGTTTCCATGGTCTTGTTATCGCCAGCTGACATTACCCGTGAGAATAGAAGCTCACTCAGCGGCACCAGTTCCTGCTTGAAGTGTGCTAGGCGTGTGTTTGACGTGTTGTCTCGCAGCAATGGCAGCATCCATGCTCGCCCAGGCTGGCCTGCGACGGGTTTGGCGATGTTGAGCGGCAGAATGTCCAGGACTCTATCCGGGCCCATGGCCGTGATGGCTTGAGCGAGAACGGTATCAGCTTGCTCCTTTCCGGCGAATGATTCGTTTGACCTCAGCTCGCCGACAGTGAGCACTGGCTTGCCCAGCACGGGCCATGATTTCCATTTGAGATGTTCGAGCATGGCCGCCAGCACCGTAAAAGCCTCCATCCACGCGGATTGGTATTTGACGTTGAGCAGGTTAGTCATTGTGGCGGCCAGTCTTTCAAGAGTCTTGTCATCGTAGACTGAAGGCTCAAGCAGGACGCTGGGCGGGATGCAGTTGGCCATGAAAGACACCAGACATTCTGAAGCAGAGACGCGAATGTTGTACGACGGAGAGGCCATAAAGGCGGCAATAGACTCGAATATAGCCGGTAGCTGCTGAAATGCCTCGATAGGTTCGACCTGAGCCCACACATCGTAGCCTCGTGAAATGATTGCTATCCATGGCGGCAAGAGCTGTGTGTCGTTCTGGGAGGGCTGTAGCTCTGATATGGCTTCAAGTAATCGCGGAATCTTGTCGGAAGACTCTTCGTTGGCCATTCCAGCCATTATGGCCTCAAAGACGTCAAAGGCCGTCATGATCAAGAAGTCGCTCTTCGATCTGGCCACGGAAAACAAGACCTGGCACAGCGACTCCAGGCTTCGAGCTGGCCAGCCTCCTGAAGCCGCAGCAATTGTCTTCACCAGTTGCATGGTGTGGATAAGCCTCGGTTCATTGTCTTGGTCTGCTCCTCGTTGCTTCTTCTGCTGGGCGGTGGTTGAGGCAAGGCTCTGGAAGCCGTGCAGTGCGGTCTCGGCACACATTTCTGCTGCGGGGTGGTCTCTTGAAGGGCCTGGTGGCTTCTTTTGCAGAACAGCAGCTAGCCCTTCTTGTGCCCGCTTTCTCACTTTTGGTCTGTGGTCGACTGACAGGTTCAGCAGACCCGCGATGGCCTGCCGTGGTCCCACCTGGCTCTGTGGTCGTGCCCATGCCTGATTGTCCTGAACCACTAGCAGCGAGACCAGACATCCAACAGCTGATCGTAGGAACGGTGCGTCGGCGTCTGCATGCGTCAATGCTGGCGCCAGGCTTGTGAGGATTGGCTCAAACTTTGAGCGTAGCAGTGGGGAGGGGACGTGGGGTGTGACGAGGTCGAGAAGGTAGACGACGGCTGTGGCGACATCTTTGTTGACAATTCCCGAAGCAGACACGTATTGGTTCAATAACGAGAGCAGGGCGGCAAAATATGCTGTAGGTGTAAATTCAGACTTTTGGTCGCGCAGAGTGTCTTCGACGGCAGACAGCACGACGCCCGTCTGCTGCTGGTTCTGCTGCTTTGGCTGAGAGCGAATCTGCTCGAGGCGCTCGTTGAGCTTCGAGACATCTCCAGAAGAGGCGCCATTGGCCTGTGGTGCCTCTGAAGCTGCCATTCTGTCGCCTCTGCATCGATTGGTTTCGTCAAGAGAAAAAAAGTTTATGCATGTTAAAGATATTTGGTTATCGATAGCCTTTATCCGAAAATGGTCTAGCTCCAGCCAGACTGAGCATTTAGTCTATGAATTGTCTACACTTTATAGGCTTACTGATTTATCTCGGGTCGGCCAGCTGAGATGATGAATGTTGATGCCGTGGCAAGCATTTTCCCCTTGAATATACGAGCCATGCCATGGACAGAGTAAGCGAAAAGGCCTGGGCTTCACT
The DNA here is from genome assembly GCA_027563825.1 of Erythroxylum mucronatum. NCBI lineage: Eukaryota > Viridiplantae > Streptophyta > Magnoliopsida > Malpighiales > Erythroxylaceae > Erythroxylum > Erythroxylum mucronatum. The sequence goes on from JAOSBP010156359.1 coordinate 79,294, forward strand.
GTGGCTTGCCACAGATGATGCTAGTGGATGCGTGAAGCGAAGCTGCATTGGCTAAGCTCTTATCCTACTTCCATAAGGCCATAAGAATGGTCTTCTGGTAGAACTTAAATTTCAGTTCACAACATCAAAGCAGCCTGGTCAGGATGGGGGAATCTGCTCTTCTCACGCTGCCAATCTTGGCGCTTGGTATGGTGCTCCAGAAGGATCCAGCACAAAACCACTCTCCAATGTACCTCCGACATCTCAAGAATCTTGAGGCAGCATGCCGTGCGTTTGACTCGTCTGTCAGGCCCAACCCAGTAGATGTTGCCACTGTGCAGAATAACGAGCAGAGACTCGAATCAGAGTTGGTAAATCCTCGATCCTCTCTACGGCCTGTACCACGAGGCAACCATCTGATGCCCGTCTTGTAGAAGTCATTCGCCAGCGATGTTCAGTCACATGCTCCTTACACCAGTCCAGACTGCCCTACTGTTCAAGGTGGTCTCAGGAATTTTGCGTTCTGTATCAGTAGTTTTTGCAAGGACCTCGTTGCCAACAAGGCCGAATGTACCGCAGTCAAGTCTGCCATCAAGACTGACTTGTGTAATCTCAGCACTCTGTTAGGAGACCTACATAAACCGCTTACCAGAAAGTTTACTGGCTCTTATAAGGGAAGCTTCCCAATTCTCATATCATCTATCCAAAAGAAGCTCTCCGAAACTGCGGCGCAATTCAATTGAGTTTAAAAGTCTGGTGTTATCAGAGTTGGATTGCACTAAATCCGGAATTGATGTTGGATGAACAAATGACATTGAAGTTTCTTTCGAGCTCCAAGACTTGCTAGGCATATGTTGCAGACCTTTTCAAGTCTCGTCTTCCGATTCAATAGAAAAGCGCTCAGTTTTGAACCCATAAGCACCTGACATTGATGCCAGACAGCCAACGTGGAAGCTTGCCCATGCTCATCGGACAATTCGTCAATCCTGAGCTGGGTTTAGTTTTAGAGCTAGTCAAGTCGCCTACATTAACTCAGATGAGTTCACTTTACAGGGTTGGACTATAGAGGTTGATGGATATCTGGTTGTTGGACCCTTGACCCCCAGCGTCTTGGCAGTGGCTTGCTCCAAGCTGGCTACGTCAATGCACTGCTCCTCTCTTCTTACGCCTATCCACATCAAAATCTCCAGAAGATCCTGCACGACATGGCCGACGTGGCCGAAGATCGACCGGCAGAGTCGCCAGCGCAGAAGCAGGCCCGTCTGCGCCGCGAGCGCCGCAATGCAAAGATCCAGGCCGGTGGATCAGAGCGCCTGAACAAAATCACCTCGCTGAGCGGGCGACCTGCAGCAGCAGAGGCCTTTGCGAGCGGCTCACCTTCTCCTTCACCGCAGCCTTCGGTCCGTGCTGCTTCGACTGAACCCAAAGCTGCACACGATACCGACCCAGAGGAGGTGGACATCACAAACATGTTCCAGCGACCACCAATGGCAGAACCAACAGCCGAAGAACAGCGAGCACTGCTTCAAAGCATGCTTCAGGGAGGACCTCCTGGAATGGGGATGCCCAATGGTGGCTTTGAGAATGCAGATCCAGGTCAAGGCGCACAGGCAAACGACCCATTCATGCAGATGATGCAGCAAATGATGGGCGGCGCAGGCGGTCCTGGAGCCAACGGCATGCCTCCAGACATGGCCAGCATGTTCGGCCAGGGCTTCGGCGCGCCGCAGGACCAACAGACAGAACAGTCGATCCGACAGGACTACCCATGGCGCATCGCACACGCCATCTTTGCACTGGTCCTGGCACTCTACACAGCAACGTGGAGCTTGACATATACGACACCAAAGTCACAGCAGGAGCGCGAAGACATCTTCGCCAATGGTGGCGCCAGACCTCGTTTCTTCTGGATGTTTGCCACAGTCGAACTCATCCTACAGAGCACACGCTATTTTGTCGAGCGAGGCAAGCTGCCGCCAGGAGGCATCATGTCGACATTGGCAGGCTTCTTGCCGCAACCTTGGGCTGGGTACATTCAACTCATCAGCAGATATCGGACCATCTTCACAACGGTTGTGAGCGACGCCATGGTCATCATCTTTGTGCTAGGGGTCGTGGCATGGTGGGAGGGTGCTGCCGTGATATAGTATAATACAATTAATTTTCTTGATACATGCAAAAAGTTGTCAGGCCGCCTGAGCCTCAACACTCTTGCGCGCCTGCTCCAGGATCTCGCGTTCTCGCCGCTTGGCTAGCAGCACCTTGCGCACCTCTGTGCGATCATAGTCACTGCGCTGCCGTTGCTCCTCGAGCTCTGCCATGTGTGTGCGTTCTGCCTCTGTAGGATGTATTGCTTGCGCATCCGTCAACCGTAACAGCTCGTCTAAGATCTCCTGCTGGCTCTTCCCTTTTGCGTCGACGACCTCTGTCCTGTCCCACGGCTCGTGGTCACTCGCAATCTTGTCGCCGCTCGTTGATTGGGTCGGTGGATGTGCTCTTGCAGCATCAGCTCGAGCAAAGAAGACAGTCAGAGTAGCCGGTCCTTCTTGATCGGCAGTCCGCTCGACAGTCATTGGGATTGCCGGATTGTGGTACTTTAATCGTGGCAGCATCTCGTGCCAGAACTTGCGTGGGCCAAGGTGGCCCTTGTTGAACTTGCGTGCAAATGAGAGGTGCAGCTTGTAGACCTTGGGGGAGAGGAGTGCGGCGCCTGGGCCGTGTCTAATGTCGAGCAGTCGCTATTGCCTTCGATTTAGTTTCAGATGTTCTGTCATGAATGAATGAGAAGATAACTAACCTCGTGGAGGCGCCGCATGCGCTTCAGCATGCCGACCATTGTGAAGCTTTGATGTAAGGGTTGCCCAGCCAGAAGGCCAGGAAATGCAGATGCGAAATCGCGCCGGTCTATAATATTTCAGGCGTAGGAGAAGAGAATCAGTGCAAACCGCTGCAATAAACAAAGAAACAGGTTGGGAGAAGCTTGGGTTGATGGCAGAGTAGATGTTCCCCAGAAACAATTTGGTCCGCAATGCCTTTTGCTCGCCTTGGCATCCAATCTTTAGTGCATCTCCATGCCAATTGACAAACATTTGACCTGTAGACTACATTCATTTCGAAAGCATAGCGACACAACAGCCATTACATTCCGAGTCGACTGATTTTGAAAATATTCATACCACAACTCGAATCCTCTTATCCCATCATCTCGGATCCTTTACCTGCATCTAAATTCAAAATCTACTCGCCGAAAACAACGAATTGTTACCATCTACGAAGAAGAGAAAACCAAACAAATGCCGTACTTTAAAATCACCCTCATTCGCTCCGGGATCGGTCTGCCCGCAAAGACAAACGGCGTCCTCCGAGCGCTAGGCCTGACAAAACGAAGGGCCACCGTCTTTCACCCTGTCAGCTCCTCCATAGCCGGTCAGATATTGAAGGTTAAAGAGCTGGTGGCGGTGAGCGAGGTGGACGAGGCACTGTCACGCAAGCAGATGCACCAGCTGCGGCAACCAGACCCGGGGTTTTACGTTGAGACGGTCAAAGGGGAGCGATGGAGTTGGGCTGGCGGGCGAGGGCAGGCGGTGGAGTGGCAGGCCGACAGTAAACAAGGCGAGAAGCAGCAATGAAGAACATAGAGTCTGCATTGCAACGGAACGACGAGTGTGTGTATTATATACAAGGGTTTTGATACTGGGCAAAGCATAGGCGTTTCAGGGACAAGCAGGCAACTTGAAAGGAGATCACCAGTCATGAATGTACAGATATAGAAGAATTAATCCCAAACTCAAATCTAGCAAGAACCAAATGGGAATCAGCGCTGGAAGACTGACAATCTTGACACACGAGAGACGGTGGACGGCACTGAGAAGGCCTTGTTGAACAGAAAGAAAAAGAAAAAGGTATCTTGTGATTAAGCTATTTACTGCTATGCTCCTGCCAAACGCCCTCGCCTGAAATCTTCAGTCTCCTTGTCCAAATCCCCATTACATTCCCTTTCAAAGGATCCTTTTGACTCCGTCACCTTGAAACCAAAATATCATTCTGGATTCTCGTTGAGCACCCGGGAGAACAGCGCCAGATCCTCGCGCGCGGCAGGATGCTTTTCCAAGAGGCGTTTAAGGTTGTGCAGCTGGTCTGGTTGGACGACCTGTTGGGCAAGCACAGTCTTTGCAACAAGCGTGTTGATCAGAGGTCCAAGGATCTCGTAGGCAAGAGCTTCCTTACTGCCTGGCTGAGGATATGCTTGCGGCTGTTGTTGCTGTTGCTGCTGCTGCTGCTGCTGATATTGCTGCTGTGGAGCATCGTAAGGGTTTCCTGGGAGACTTGGAGACTGATGCATCGGCATGTTGTACTGCTGATTCTGCTGGTATTGATGGCCATGTGCTGGAGGTTGCGTAACCTGTGGGGTGTTTGCCTGTGGCTGGGGTGCTGTCGGGCTCATGATGGGGTGATTTGTTGCGGTTGGGGTCGATTGAGCTCCATCCAACGTGGTAGCCCACTTGCACACAATTACAGCAAGTAGCACTTTGCGAGGACGATTCGACGGCAGGTCATTGCGGTGTAGTCGTTCCAGAAATTGTGGAGTCTGCGTTCCAGCTGGAAGCGGAGCGAGGTAAAAGTCACGCACCATGGAAAGCTGGCGCATTGCGGCCACATCGATGACAGCATAGCGCTGACGGCTTTGAAAGTAGCTGTAAATATCGTCAAAGCCTGCATCATTGGCGACATCTGGGCTGAGGGTGAAGACGCTGACGTCTGTCGAAGGTGACTGGCTCAAGCTTGAGAGATAGTCGTCGGCGCGTTTGCTCTCTATGCGGCCGCCAATGGTCAAACTCTGCGGGAACAAGTCGCCAAGAGACGAAAGAGCCCGCTGCTCGATGCGTCTGGCCAAATTGCTGCCAGCCACAAGTCGAGCAGACAGGACTCGACTGAGGCCGTGCGAAGACATGGTGACGGGACCTCGCCATGACACGGGTTGCAGGTCGGCAGGCTCGTAATCCTCCTCGTCCTTGCCGTCATCGCCAAGCAGATTGTCAATGTTGGGGTCTTCTTTGAAGCGGGTGGCCGCAGGTGCGTTGGCCGCGCGAGGCTCGTGGCGAGCGCTGTGTGGAGCATCCGGTGAATGGGCAAAGCTGGATGAGCGACGGGTAGCGTCAAAGGCCTGGCGAGGAGAGCCAGCTCCATTCTGTTCTGTAGGACTCTGTGGCTCGAGCTCACTCTCGCGACGGCGAACCGGAGCAGCCATGATGGATTCGCTGGTGAAATCGTTTGCTGCGTCTTCGATGATCTCGTCACCCTTGTGTGTGCGTCGCATTTTCGGCGCAGAGTCGTCCTGCAACAAGATTGATTGCTTCTCCACCTCCAGCTTCATCTCAAGCATCTTCTGGCGATGCTCATCGCTGGCCATCTCCTCCGATGTCATAGTCGCCAACGAGTCTGCCGACAGCTGGCCGTTGAGGAGCTGCACGACAATCAACTCATTCTTCTCGATGTTTGACAAGATGCGAAGCAGTTGCTGCTTGTAGGGACCGCTAAAGTCGGGCTTGGTGCCGCAATGATTCATGAAGAGGGCATACTCGACGAGCAGAGCAAAGCGCTCGCTCTCGGCGTCGACCGTCTTGCCTCGGCCCACTTTCCAGGCGCCCTTGGAGACTGCATTGTTGATGAGGGGGCTGAGTTTCTTCTTGAGCGAAGCAGCGACATTCCGTCGTGAGTCGGGGAACAGCTCAGCGATGGTGTTGACAAGAGCTAGAGGCTCGTTGGCCGCTGCCTTGGCTCCAGCTCGAGAGCCCGAGTCGGATTTGCGTGATTTGGCCGCAGGAGGATCCGGGTCAGGCTCGTGCTTTCGCTTGTTGCCGTCTGAGGAGGGAGCACGAGGTTCGGCCTCGTCTGCGGCCTCTGATATCAGAGACGGTCTCCCGCCCTTGCTCTTTCTGCCCTTCTTCTTGGCTTGCTTCTTCTGAGCAATGTCCTCCCAGGGCTTCTCCCCACGTGCCATGGCCTCGAGCAGAGGTTTGTGGTCGTCTGGAGCGCAGAGCTCACACAGATAGTTCTCTGGCAATTCTGCTTCGATTTCCGTGACACCCATGCACTCGTTGTGCTGCCAGGCGTTGCAGTTGTCACAGCAGACCATCATGCGCCCTCCCTCGTCTGTCTGGTTCCCGCAGACACATCGTATGAGCTCTCCTGAATCGTCTTCTTCCGGTTCGGGCTCTGCCGATTTTTTGGCGGCTTTGGCCTTCTGCTTGGGTTTCTTGGGTTCGGGCGGCGAGGCTTCAGGTGTGTCCATCTTGGTGTGCTGGCCTTTGGTCGCACGACCAGACCGACGTGGCTCATCTGTCAGAGGGATTAGCTCATCTGCTGCTGTATACACCGTGCTTGCGAGCTCGCGGTGGCGACAGGAAGGCTCAGGCTTACCGGCCATGACTGCGCCTTGTTTCTACTGGCTATCTCACAAACAAACAAAAAGGGCTCCAAAGCAGAGACAGAGCGCGGCAAAGGGCACAAGACAAGAGTCTGGTCTGCCAGGACGTTTTGAGATGGCTCTGGTAGATATACAGGAGCTAATCAAAAGGGAAAAACAGATAAAAGAGTATGCGACCCGCTTTTCCTTCTTCGTGTCTTTCTCTCTCTCACACACACAGCTAACAAGCTCTGCAGCCTAATAGTCCAGGTGCAAAACGCGCCCTTATGTGGGCAGGGAAGAGAGGGCAAAACAAGGCGAGTTCGTGTGCGCGCGCGCGACGTTTTCACGGCGGCGCAGTCCCACGTCTTGCTATTCCAACAAGTCTGTTCAAGTCAAAGTCGAGTTGCTCCTGCAAGGTATTGTCTTCTTGTTTGTCTCCTTGAGCTTATTCGTTTGTGGTCCAGGAGGTCCAGTCGAAGGCGCGCAAAGGTGGTGGAAGGAAGTGGAAGGGAGAAAGATGGAAGGAAAAAGAGATGATGGACATATGCCGCAGACCCTGGAAACGCGCTAGCCTACTTTAGGTAAGATGAAGTTCGCGCCAAGTCTTATGCGCGTAGCACGATGACGCCCCAGTTTGGGATTCTTGCTTCATTGACTTTGGCTTCCTATTAGTTTATTGCAAGAGCCAGAAACTCGGCAGTATGGCGTCGGACGCTCGTGCTATGCTGCGGGCCAGCCGCGATGCCCGCAAGATCAGCCATCCGCACGCAAGCTATGCCGCCGGCAAGCTGAGCTGCAGCCTCTGCCGAGTCGCAATCAAGGCCGAGGTGCAGTGGGATTCGCACGTCAGATCCCAGCAGCACATGGAGCGTGTCAAAGCCATGAGGCGACCAGATGCAGGCCTGCCTAACCGAAAACGAAAGGCAGAAGCGGACGAAGATGCCGAGCAAGACGAAGTCAAACGGTCCAAACTTGCGCCAGTTGAAGAGGAGAGGAATGGCGAGGCACAAGAAGAGGCACAAGACGATATGGAAGCTACAAAAGTGGGTGCAAAGTCGGCCACTGAGCTAGCCGAGCCTACGCCGCAAACTACAAGCAACGAGACAATAGATGAGAACGAGTGGGATGCGTTTGAGAGAGACCTGCAGCAGCTCGAGTCCGAAGAGGTCAAGAGTCGGCCAGCACAGGCTGATGGTTCAGGCGCAGTCATAACGGCAGCTCCAATCAGTGCAGAAGAGCTCGCAGCCAAGGCTCGCCAAGAACAGAGCCAGCAACGCAGCAGGCGGGAAGAGGAGCTTGAGGCAGAAGGCGAGGATGCGGCAGCTCGAATCGACGAGGAAAAAGAAGAAATGCAACGGCTACAGACAAGAATGCAGCAGCTGCGAGATCGAAGAGAGGCTCTGCGCAAGCTGGCACCTCAAGCGAATGCTGTCAGCGATGTGCAAGGCAACACGGGCACTGATGCAGCTCCGAACGGCGGAGCTGCCGAAGCATCAGACGATGAAGACGACGACGAAGATGAGGATGAGGCAGATGAGTGGGCAAACTTTGGTCTCCACAGATGATGTCAGCCGCCTTCTGGTGACAGCCCATTCAGAAAAAAAATATACTCCTCAAAGGACATTCGGATGTTTCGGGGTGCATGTGGAGAAAAGTCTCTTCATGCTAAGCCTCCGTTCGATACGTGTAGCAATGGTAAACCTTGTGGCGTGTGGTGCCCAAGATTCTGCAGTCCAGAAATGTCAACATCAAGCTTCAGGGTCAGCCACTCGCGGGCAGTGAGAATGACTGGAGCTTCGTATACGAGTAAGACGTGCCCCCATTTTTAGTGCCCTTGTGCATTAGAACAAAATAATGCAGTGGCTGAATGAAGCACAACGTGAGGAACTGCCATAGGTTTTGGCGGCTTCGCCAGGCACAGCCACCGGGACCACCGGCACTGGCGTCACCTGGGATCAGATCGGCAATGTCACTGCCGGAAGTCCCCCAGAGACTCAGCCTCATGAGCTGGTGTTGGGGGCTAAAGGACCTGTATAATTAGACTATCCCTCCCGGCTGTTTGGGGCGCGGTGGTGTCGTCTTGTCTATTATCCATCTCATTCTTTTCAGAAAAGGCTTGGGAAGCATTTTTATATTGCTCCAGCCATGCGATCCTCCACCGGCATTCTCGCGTCTGCTGTCGCGTGCGCATCCACAGGTATGGTAACTTTGTTTGGTTATACTCTGACCAGCTTGCTGACAAGGCTCAGCGTACGGCACGCCAGTCGACCCAAACACCCACGGACTAGCAGCACGCACGCTGCCAAATGCCCCAAATGGCTACGCGCCAGCTTCAGTCGACTGTCCCTCAGACCGACCAACCATTCGCTCCGCTGCCGACCTGTCACAGCAGGAACAAGACTTCCTGAGGCAGCGTCGACCAAACACAATCGACCCTCTGCGGGACCTCTTGAAGCGCATCGCTATACCCGGGTTTGACTCTGATTCCTTCATCAACAACAACCAGAACAATGTCACAAATCTGCCAAACACGGCCATTGCATTCTCTGGTGGCGGATACCGAGCCATGTTCAACGGAGCTGGCGTCATGGCTGCCTTTGACAGCAGGACACCCAATTCGACTGCTGCTGGGCATTTGGGTGGCCTGATGCAGGCATCGACATATATGGCCGGCCTGTCAGGCGGGAACTGGCTGGTGGGAAGCATCTATGCCAACAACTTCACCTCTGTGCAGAACATCATCGACATGCACGGCCAGCTCTGGGACATTTCCAACAGCATTCTCGAAGGCCCTCCACAGACACTTCCCGGCATCCTGGGTACTGCTGACTACTACAAGGATCTGGTAGACCAGGTCGAATCCAAGGGAAGTGCCTCAGGAGGGTTCAACACTTCGTTGACCGACTACTGGGGTCGGGCCCTTTCGTACCAGCTGATCAACGCTCCCGATGGCGGTCTTTCGCAGACTTTTAGCTCGCTGCAGTACCAGAGCATTATCACTGACGCCACTGCTCCCTTGCCTATTGTGATTGCAGACGGTCGAGCTCCTGGCGAGCAGCTCATCACAGCCAACGCAACAGTCTACGAATTCAACCCTTGGGAGCTTGGCACCTGGGATCCCACCACCTTTGCCTTTGCTCCCCTTGAATATGTCGGCAGCAACTTCAGCGCAGGGACCATTGGGGATGACCAGCAGTGCATCCGTGGCTTCGACAATGCTGGCTTTGTCATGGGCACCAGCTCGTCGCTCTTCAACCAGATTGTCCTGCAGTTCCAGAACACGACGCTGCCCATCCCAGGCTTCGTCAAGGACGCCATTGCCAACGTGCTCAACGACATCGCGGGCGCCGACAACGACATTGCCGACTGGACGCCAAACCCCTTTTTTGGCTTCAACAATGGCACCAACCGCAACGCCAACTCGCGCCGCCTGACTCTGGTCGACGGCGGCGAGGACCTGCAGAATATTCCACTGCAGCCGCTAATCCAGCCGAACCGCCAGGTCGACACGATTTTCGCCGTCGACTCGTCTGCCGACACGGACCTGAGCTGGCCCAACGGTACGTCGCTCGTGGCCACGTACGAGCGCTCGCTACTGCCCATTGCCAATGGCACAAACTTCCCCGCGGTGCCAGATGTCAACACGTTTGTCAATGAAGGGCTCAACAACCGTCCCACCTTCTTTGGGTGTGACGCGTCGAACTTCACACAGGGCTCTGTGCCGCCGCTGATCGTGTACCTGCCAAACACCTTCAACTCGTTCCCCTCCAACTACGGCACGTTCAACCTGACGTACAACGACACGGAGCGCAACGCCATCATCCAGAACGGCTACAACGGTGCCACCCAGGGCAATGCGACGCTCGACGCACAGTGGCCCGTGTGCGCGGGCTGCGCCATGATGAGCCGCGTGTGGGCTCGCACCCAGACCACCGTGCCGCAAGCGTGCAATGACTGCTTCAAGCGCTACTGCTGGGACGGCAGCGTCAACTCGACGCAGCCAGCGGGCACGTTTGACCCTAAGGCCAGGCTGGACGTGACCAAGGTGTCGGCAGCTGGCGCGCTGAGCCCTCGCATGGCCGGCCTGCTTGCGGCGGCGGGCGTGGCGGCGGCATTCCTGACGCTTTAAGATCGTAGTGTGTATATATACTAAGGATGTATTGTGTTTTTGAATAATGAGAATGTCAATGATCAACTTTTTTGCAGCCTGCATATTTAATAACTGTATATATGATTTCTTTTTGGGTTGGCTGCCTGCCTGTCCACACGAGTCACCGACTGACAAAAAGATTCGACAAGAGGCCATCATTTTCTTGATGAACAAGGATAATGCCACAAACCACTTTCTTTTTTTTCTCTTCCCCAAAATTTCCATATCTTGTGGTTGAGATGTTTGATGTTGCAAGAGCTTGCAACCAAGTTTTCTCTCATCCAGCCAGACGTGTTTGCATATATACTGATTGTTCTTTAAGGGGAGAGTTCGGCGGTTCCAAGACGCATGGCCGGCAGCACTGCAGGCTTTGCTGTTGCTCGTCGACCTCCAATGAAAGAACCAAGGCCTCGTCGCCTCGCCGCAGGAGCACCCTGAGCGGAAAGATATTTGGACGGCAGGCCAAACGACGGCTTGTAATTTTGGTTGGGCAAGCTTGCTAGGATGTCGCCCACGTAGTTGGTCGCAGTCAGACCCTTGGAATACTCTGCACTCCAATTCTTGGTAATGTCGCTAATGATCTCGCGGCCTGCCAGATACAAGTTTTTCAGCGCCGGATCAGAGGAGCCCTGGTCAATGTACACAAGATTCTGCAGGTCTGATTCGCCAGCATACGGCCTGTCAAAGTCAGCCGCAGAGCGCATGGCGATGATGCGGCCAAAGTCGACTTTACCAGCCCTGGCTCCTCTCAGCAAGGCCTCGGCTGTGGCGCTGTCCTCTTGAGCAGTGGTGCAGTAATGTGCAGTGCCATTGCTAACCAGAGTGGTGTAGTTTTCAAATGCCTCGCCAAGCAGGGCACCTGTAAAGTAAACATCACTGGTGGCGCTGTCGCAGGTACTGCAGCCAGGCGAACGGCGGGCTGCAGTCTCAGCAGGATATTTGGAACGATAGTTTTGAGCAGCCTTTGAGTCGGTCAGCTTCGCACGTCGAGCCAACACCAGGGCTCGATCGCGGAGGGCAGCACTGAACTCAAAGACTTCGGTGCCGTAGATGTCTTGCGGGTACAGGTTCGGGCTGTCGCTACCTTGCGGAAAGTAGCCCGTAGAAAAATTGGCGGGACGCTCGCGTGCATCGAGCTCGTGCTGCAGCGCGACCTGGATGGTGAATTTGGCAAACGTCACATCTGCTATTGTGCCTGCGTTAGGGCTGATGCCCGCGATGCCAGCAATGAGAAAGTATGACAGTCGCAGATCAAACTGGGATGAAAGCACCAGCGCCGACAGAGTGGCGGCAGCATTGATCTCGCCTTCGCCAGTAATGACCTGGCAGATGTCTCCAGTCTTTGTGCAGTGGACAGCCGGGAAAAGGGGTGATAGGCCAGGGAGAGTAATGTTGCGGTCCAGCAGGTTGAATTCGGAAATATTGTACCTTGAGAACTCATCAGCACCATTTTCTGCTCAAGAGAGTAACCAAGACAAGTTACCAGATCTTTGCTTCAGGCGTGAACATGGAGACAATCATAACCTTTGGTGCAATGGGTGCAGGCTGTGTTGCCTTGCTACTCTCGACTGCATCAGGATACGCCGCAGCGCTACCCAGGAGGGCGGCTCCCACTAGAGACCAAGCCAAATGCATAATGCGTCTATAGCAGAGATCTGTAAGTCAATGGCTGTTCAGAGTTTCGATCCAGAGCTTTTGAAGCCAAAGAATAGTATTGACGTCACGCTAGCAGGACAGAAATGGCTGCCAGTGTGCTTGGAGACAGGCCTCAATTTATTTCCCTTTCAGCAATTTCCAGCTGGCTGCCCCTCGGGTCATTAGTTGCTCGGAGCTTTGAAGCCGCATTAGCGTGCAGCAAAGGCACATTGGTTTTCTGCTGAGCGCTAGCTTGATTCAGGCAATGCGATTCTGCGGCTTGAGCAAGCTAGGTGATGGTCGTCAATTATGGCTGATCGGCTTCCCAAAACCCTGCCGGGCGGACGCACAGAGCGCCAGAGCGTTGCGCCGTAAAGATTGCCGCTACGTGCGCAGTTAGGAGAGCCATTGACCAAGTCACGCTGACGGCCTGGGCAAGATCGACGGCTGCAAGGACAATGAGCGGATACAGCAGCTTCTCTGCAGGAGCCAGAGGTGCACAGGGACCAAATAGCGACAGGACCTTGGCCATGAAAGCCACCAGTCGTATCAAAAAGGCGACATCTGGACGATGAACGGTCGCACATGCAGCCTCCCAGAGCCTAAAGTACCATCGTCGTGGAGGTGCTGGCAGCAATAAACGCCCGTTTGGTGAGTGAACGATAGTGCTCTCACGCCGGGCACTCCTAACGAGTGCTGCGCTGGGAGGTGCGCTACCAGGCTTGGCTCTGCCAGTTCCAGCTCCCCAGAGTAGTCCTGGGCTGGTCTGGGTGCGTGATCGAGAACGACGCTGGAACAACGTCGCGTCGCTGTCCTCTTCGACAAAGGCAGTTTGATTTATAGGCGCAGATGGAGGTGAAGGGCTCTTTTTGGCTCCCTCGGCCACAGCTGCGGCAGGGGGGCTTGTGGGACGAGGACTTCTGCCAGAAGGTAGGACGCCCTCCTCGGCTGATGCAGCATTAGCCTTGATGGCAAGCAGTATGTCCTCGGTGGTTGGTCGCTCATTGGGGGATTGCGACAGCAGTCGTCTCAGATATAGATAGAGTGCTTCTGGCAAGTCGCTTCGCTCGGTGCGGTCAGCTTTGAGACCTTCCCAGGCAGCTATCTCGGCTCGCAGCATTTCAATGTCTTCATTCTCCTCGCGCATGGCTCCGTCAGAGTTGACGTAGGGCAGTCTGGCAAAGCACATGAAGTAGACAATCATGCCAAGCGAAAAGACGTCTGACTTTGGCGTGAAGTCGCCATATGAGCCATCGGCTCCACGAGTCAGGACCTCGGGCGCGGCAAATGAGATTGTGCCTGTGTATCCGGTGGCTGCAGGCCCGCGACGTTCGGTGCTGGATTGCATCTCGCCAAAGTCACTGACAAGGGCCCGGACGGTGTTGCCACTACGGTGCAGCAGGCAGTTCTGCGGCTTGAGATCTCGGTGGACGAGGCCTGTTGCATGCAGATGGGCGACGCCAGACGTGATGTCTTTGAAGAAGGAGATGATGTCGTCAAACGGCAGTCTGTAGTGAGTGATCAGATCCGCAGAGTCCTGCCCCTGATTCTGTGACATTCGGCGCAGGCGATCCTTGAAATTGGCTTTGGCATCAAGTTTCTCTTCGGGACCAAGGACATGATCGAATAGAGTGCCACCATTGCAGTACTGCTGCAGTATGAAGAGGTGTGGGACTGACGGCCCAAAAGCTGACGGCTTGTAATCTTCGAGCCAGACGTGCCTGTAGGACACTAGATTCTTGTGGGAAACTTCTTGAAGCATAGAAACCTCTAGAAGCACATGTTGCAGCCACTTGTGATCATCTCCGACAGGAATTCTCTTGCATGCGAATCTGCCAAGCATGACTCCATCGAGGACGTGTCTCACAAGCAGCACCACGCCACGGCCGCCTCTGCCAAGTTCACGCTCGATGTGAAAGAACTTTTGTAGGTAGCCAGGTGAGACAGAATCTGACGATATGTGGCCATTCTGTGCTGGCTGGGCGTCTGGAGGTCTTGCAGAAGATTCCCTCGAAGGGCCTGTAGAGGGCGACTGTGGTAATCCTGGAAGAAAAGGGATGCGACCTCTTGCGGTTCTCGGAGTTCCGCTATTTGGAGTAGCGACCCTGCTGTCAGCCAGAAGGCGAAAGTAATTTGCCTGGACTTCTGGGACGTCGTCATCTGTGTCAACATCGACATCAGTTGCACTGCTTCTTCTCGTCTGGTCATTCTGGTCCAAGGGCCGATGGCAGAGCGGACATTCAGCTAGATGCTCCTGCGAGACACGTGAAGGAGTGAGCTGGTTGCTGGGCTCCTGGTCCGGGTCATAGACGACAACTCGGTCATTGTGCCGCCTTTGCAATGTCAGTTTCCACCAAATTCATCCCATATTATATATATCGTCGAAAAGCGTTTTTTGCATCGTCACTTACAGCAAAATCTCACGAGATCCGAGGGGATATGGCACGAGCTCCCTCGAAGGTGACAGCTGGCCTGGCGGCAGGAGTCGGTCGTCCTCACTCATGCCTCGAGTCTGGGAAGGCTATTAACGGTGAGACAGGTCAAATTGATCATTTCGTATTGATTTAAAGTCCGAGATGGTGTCGAAAGGGCTGATCAACGGTCCAGTGGTTGACGAGGCCAATTCATCAGGCTTTTCGAGATGACCCTTCGCCCAGGTCAGAAGAACAATGTCTGGGAGAGCTCGATGAAGTCAAACAACGCGTCAGCCCGTACAGTACTTCAAAGCAGCTCTAGTCATGGTCAGTATGCCGTGAAATAATTTTTCAACGGCATATCTGATGACGACCCCAGTCTCGCATCATGTGCCGTCGTACTGCTCGTATCTGATGCTGCAGCTCACACAAAACTACCCTGCCTCGTCATATCCTAGCGCTATTCCCGACCGGGAATCGCCAAATGTGGGGCATATCTGACGCTCGAGCCAAGTGTTCTACTTCAAACTGCCATTTTGGGACATCGGAAAGAGTGGGGTAAAGCCGGCGAGGTTGTTTGAGAGAGAGTTTACAGAGTTGCGAAAGGGAGAAGGGCAGGTAAGAAGAAGATTCAGAAATAACAGACAATTCATTGGGCAGCAATCAAGCAAAACAGACCAACAAGCAAAAGTGGTTGGCCATTATGCCGCCTCGACTGCCCAATCGCCGCATGTGCCAGCGCAGCAGCAGACATGAGGAGAATTCTCGTCCCCGCAATCGGCAATCAGCATCTCTCTTTCCAGAATATGGTACCCGACAGAACCTCTGATTGGGTCCAGATGTCCTCCATTGTCTGTAAACAGGCTCTGTGGAATCACCTGACGCATTGACCGTCCTCTGGGCTCTCATTGGGTTGTTGTCTCAGGACCCCACCCGCAAGTCGCATGATCTGAATAGCCATGTACCCTGTACCTCTGCCAGCCAGCGACCGCGGCTGTACGCGTCCCGCCCATTCGCCCCGCCATCCAGACTCAAGGTCCAGTCGTTGCGCGAGGGATTAAGCATGGAGGTTAATGTGACTGGCAGACACCTGTGCCTCAGCCTTTGCTGGCGCTCTTGTACCTAGGGACCTTGGTCGCTCCCTCCAGCCCCTCTCTCTCTGTGCTCCCCCTCTCGCAATCCCCGCCTGCCGCCCAATCTGCAAGCCTCTCCCATCTGTCTGCCTTGGCTTGCGTTTCTTGCCCTTGTGCCTGTTGTATCTCGCTCCCTCTGCAAAGGATAGGGAAAAAAACAACGCGGCATACGTAACAGCTCTGCTGCACGTGTGATCCTTGACGGCCCTCTGTTGACCCACACACACTCCTCTGCCTCTCTTCTGACTTGGATCTTCTCGTCATCTTCTCGTTTTCGTGTGTCGTTCTCGTCGCCTTGATAGACATAACAAGTCCAGGTTTCTGCTGGTTTTACCCCACCTACCATGTCAGCACCGAGCTCCAACGCGGTCGAGCGAGGCCGCTCAATGGCAAACGATGCCGTTGCTTCAACCAAACAAGCCATAGATGAAGGCTCGCAGGCCCTCAAAGCAGCTGCAGACAACCCGCAGCAGGCCACCACTGACCTTCTGCACCGTCCTGCCGTTCGTGCGGCGCTCCCATTCATCAACGGCGGCATTGCAGGCATGACGGCCACAACCGTCATCCAGCCCATCGACATGATCAAGGTCCGCCTGCAACTCGCCGGCGAGGGCGTCAAGACTGGACCCAGACCTACACCGATTACCGTGACGCGAGACCTCATCGCTGCCGGCAAGGTCATGGACCTCTACACTGGCCTCAGCGCAGGCCTGCTTCGGCAAGCTGTATACACCACGGCCCGTCTGGGCTTCTTCGACACATTCATGAAGGCCGCGACCAAGTCTGCAGAGGCTCGCGAGGCCAAGATTGGCTTCAAGGAGCGTGCTGGTGCTGGTCTTGCTGCTGGTGGTCTGGCTGCCATGGTTGGCAACCCAGCTGATCTGGCCCTCATCCGCATGCAGTCAGACGGCCTCAAGCCTGTGGCTGAGCGAGCAAACTACAAGGGAGTGTTTGACGCGCTGATGCGCATCACGAGAAGTGAAGGCATCGGGGCGCTGTGGGCTGGAGCGACACCAACCGTAGTGCGCGCCATGTCGCTCAACTTTGGCCAACTTGCTTTCTTCAGTGAGGCAAAGATCAGACTCAAGGACTCTAGCCTCGGCCCTCGTGCACAAACATTGACAGCTAGCGCCATCGCTGGCTTCTTCGCCAGCTTCTTCAGTCTGCCCTTTGACTTTGTCAAGACACGTCTGCAGCGACAGACTCGGGCAGCTGACGGCACACTGCCCTACAAGAGCATGGTCGACTGCTTTGCCAAGGTTGCGCGCGAAGAAGGCTTGCTGCGCTTCTACCGAGGCTTCACCACCTACTACGTCCGCATTGCACCGCATGCGTAAGTTTGTAACTCTGAGTTTTTGAGGCCTGTGTTGACATTTTCCCTGACAGCATGGTGACGCTCATCGTGGCCGACTATCTCGGTTATCTCACCAAGTGATGACGGGTTTCTTGATCGGACAAATCCTTGGCTCCTTACTTGACAGTTTTTCCAGCTTCAACAGCCCAAGGTCGCTCAACATAAGCATTTGCCAGAATCTTTGTGGTCCAGGTGTGCATCCAGGTCTGTGGGGGGAGAAAAAAAATACTGAAAGCTGAATTTTTATGACGGCATGACATTTCCTTTGTGCAACATCCTTCATCAGTGTATATATCTCTTGGCAGCAAATCCCATGTTTTTCTGAAGTCTTTGATCAGTAATTCTTTAATTATCAATCATGTCCTCGTCGTCATCATGGCTATCTGCACTCTCAATGTCGTCTCTTCTTGCAACGCTGTTGCCGCGCCGTGGCTGGCTCATTCGCTCCCGCTTGATGTTGGGAGTCTGTCGCTCGTGTCGCTGCGTGACAGCGTCAATGTCATCAGCCTCAGACCCACTGCCACTGTCAATGTCGTCGGCCTGCACTTGGTCTCTCCGAGCTCCCGGTGTGCCACCACTTTCCTCTGCCAGCAGCTCTCGAGCACGTTGCAGTCGCCTGATACGACGGACCAGCACGTCGTCACGCTCAAGGTCTTGCTCCTTCAATTGTTGCTCGCACCCAGGCACGGGACATTGCGTTTCTGGCCGCCAGTTGGCGTTCTGATCTCGACCGCCCGCGCGTCGCGTTGGAGGCCGTTGGCTTTCCAGCAGTCCGAAAATGGCGCTACGTTCGAAGCTATGAGGGCATTTCTTGCTCGTCACAGGATCCTCGAATTCTCTCAGAGTCAGTGGGCATCTGGTGCTGATGCGTACCGATCCTACGACCAGCTCTTCCTCATCGCCATCTTCTCTGCCGTGCGCTGTCGACGTGACACCAGGAGGAGGCTCTGCATCTGCGAACCAAGTAGTCGCGTGTGCAAGTGGCGGCGGTTGCGTTTCCGCTGGATACAGCGAGTGATGCATCATCCGTTTGAAGTTCTTGTAGTCGTTGTGCTCGCCATAACGTTGGTACATGCTGCGTGCCTGATATCGGTCCTGCTGCGACTCAAATTTCTCCTCAAATAGAGGCAGCAATGCAGTAGGTGGGGGTTGAGTGGCAGGTGCCGGAGTCACACCGTCTTGAGTCACCTGTGGTAGTGTTTGTGTATCCGAATGCATCTGACTGGATGCAGCAGCCTCTGCGTCTGCGCTTGCACTCTGAAGTGTGTCGCTGTGCACTGCGAGAAGCTGCTCAACAGCCACTGTTCCGTCGATTGCCCCTCTCAGTGCTGCTTCCATGCGCTCCCTCATACTTGTGACCTTTTTTTCCAGATCTTTTAGCTCGGCCTCCTCTGCTGCATCGACATCTGCATCTTCTTTGCCGTCCCGTGCCCGTCGTGCCTTGTTGCGTGCGATGAGCTCACGGCGCTCGAACAGACGCTCGCTGATGTCCGAGCCATCCTCGCTCAGCGCCTTGATTCCCTCCTCGTATTTTCTTAGGAACACTTGCTGGTTGTACTCTGAAGCTTTCAGCTGAGCCAGCTGGTCACGGTGTTTGCGAGATAGAGGGTGGAGTGGCGTTTGGTAGGGTGGGAGAGCGCGATTGTTGTCTGCAGACGCTTCAGGTGCAGGCGATGCCGCTGCCACTGTTGCGCTTGGCATTCTGGCTGCAATTTGCTTGCCTGAATAGAGAATCTTTTCGACTGCTGCGTATCTGTATTGGCTAGACTTGACAACAGATGCGTAACATCAGTCTAGGAAACGCGTCTAAAAGTCGCGTAAAGTGTATTTCCTTTTATGGAAATGGTTTGAGATGCTTGGCATTTCATCTTGCTTTACTCTGATAGCATTTAATTTACTCAGACTTATTATAAGGATGAAATATCACATTGAGTAGGTACCATTGCCCATTGAATCTGGAATTACAGGAAGATATTGATCCTAATAAACTGCTTTGATGAGAGTGCCCTACTTAACAAGATCCGCTATACACATGAGGCTTTCCCTATAGGAATCAACCCATAGGAAATAATCCACAATGAATGGTTGTGGTGTATGTAGAAAAAATATATCAAACGAACTTGTATTACTTCATTCAAACTCATCTTACTGGCTCCAAAGTCAGTATACCAAAGACCACTATTCACTACTGTTAATGCCGAGCGCCCAATTACACGCAGCAGCAGCCGCGTTCGTCATCCGTTTCTGGAAGGAGGGATCGCTGGCAAAGCTCGGCCCGGGATTGAAAAGCCTCCGGGCGGGACGCCAGAGCATCAAACTGAGATGCCAGGCAGCAGAACTTCTTTGGCCACATTCTGATTGTTCCTGAAATTCAGTTCGTCACACATGGCGCCAGCTAAGAGACAGGCCATCGCCTGGTCTCAGCTCCCAGGCAATTCCTTTGACATGTGAGTTTATGCTCTACAGATTCCTCGGTGGTGGTGGTGGCGCGACCAGACGACTAACTTGAAGATTGACAACAGCTTGAAGAACGTCCTGCTCGTCCTGTTCATCTTGCGCTGGTTCCGAAAGAGCTACTGGCAGATCAAGGGTCGAGGTATACTCGGCAGCTCTGGAGATGCATACAAGTTCCTGAGGCGGAGGGCATTCGGCATCTTCCTCGGCCTACCTGGCGTGCGCGACAAGGTGCGGAAACAGGTTGACGAGGCCACACGCGGCTTGGAGAATAAGCTGGTAAACTTCGGTCCAGAGGTTGTCCGCCACAGCCGCCTGCCACAATCGGGATGGACGGCCGACGTGGTCAAGAAGGAGCTGGAGCAGCTCTATGAGATGAAACACACGAGATGGGAGGACGGTTTTGTCAGCGGTGCAGTCTACCACGGCGGCAAGGACCTACAAGACGTTCAAGTTGAGGCTTTCAGTCGCTTCACTGTGGCGAACCCTATCCACCCAGACGTGTTTCCTGGAGTGCGAAAGATGGAGGCTGAAGTCGTGGCCATGGTGCTGGCAATGTACAATGCCCCAGAAGGTGCCGCTGGAGTGACGACTAGCGGAGGCACAGAGTCGATTCTTATGGCTTGCTTGAGTGCAAGACAGAAGGCATACCACGAGCGTAATGTCACAGAGCCAGAAATGTGCGGCTTTTCATTCTCTTTCGCAAAGGTCATTGGCTAACAGAACGTCTAGGATCATCCCTGAGACTGCCCATACCGCGTTTCGCAAGGCTGGCGAATACTTTGGCATCAAGGTGCATTTGGTCGACTGCCCTACTCCAAGCCACCGCGTCAGCATCCACGCTGTTAGCCGCTTGATCAACGCCAACACTGTGCTGCTGGTTGGATCAGCACCAAACTTCCCACACGGCATCATCGACGATATCTCTGCCCTGTCAAGGCTTGCCCTTCGCAAACGCCTTCCGCTGCACGTGGACTGCTGCCTCGGTTCATTTATTGTTCCATTCCTCGCAAGGGCAGGCTTCCAGACAGAGCCATTCGACTTTAGGTTGCGAGGGGTTACCAGCATCAGCGTGGACACGCACAAGTATGGCTTTGCGCCAAAAGGCAACTCGACCGTCATCTACCGCGACCAGGCCTTGCGATCTTACCAGTACTACGTCTGCCCAGATTGGTCGGGTGGCGTGTACGCTTCCCCAAGCATGGCTGGATCTCGACCCGGTGCTCTGATTGCTGGATGCTGGGCAAGTATGATGAATCAAGGCGAGGACGGATACATCAATGCGTGCCACACCATTGTGACGGCAACGAAAAAGGTCGAAGCAGCCATCCGCAACGGCAACCCCACACTCAGTGCCGACCTTACAGTCATTGGCAAGCCATTAGCCAGCGTCGTCGCCTTTACCTCCAAGACACTGAATATCTACGACATAGCAGATGCAATGTCCGCAAAGGGTTGGCATCTCAACGCACTGCAGTCGCCACCGGCCATGCACGTCGCCGTCACCATGCCTATTGTGCCGGTCGTCGACAAGCTGCTCAGCGACCTGGCCGACTGCGTGACGCAAGAGAAGGCAAAGGAGGCCGAGCGTGCGGCCAGCGGCAAGGGCAAAAAGGGCAGCGCACCTGGCGACACGGCGGCCCTGTACGGCGTGGCGGGCAGCCTTCCGGACAAGCGCGTGGTTGTGCACCTGGCCAACGCCTTTCTCAACACTCTCTACAAGGCTTGAAAAGCCGCCCCTTCTTCAAGCCTGGCGAGTAATATGTGGAGTAGCTAGAAATGGAGAAACTTAAAAGGAATTTCTTTTCAGGGACAAGTGTGGATTTGGTAGTGACAGAATGTATGTATATATGACTACAAGACCTTGAAGTGAGCTACATGAGAGGTCTGCCACATCTCTTCTCTTATGCCTCTAGAGTCCGACGCAGAAGGAAACACAGCGGCCCCTCTACCGCTCAAGGTTGACGGGGAAGACGCCATTGTCTAGTGGAAATCAGTCAGTACTTGCTCGCCATTTCTTACTTTACTCCTGAAGCAAAACGTACCACGCTGGTCGTCCCATCGCTCACACCAGGCGCTTGGGCAGAGCGAACGGTATGCAAGGAAGAACTGTCCAAAAGTTTCAAAATTAGTCTCAAATCCATTGCTTGAAAGCAGCACAGCATACCTGACGGCAGGGGCGGAAGTCCTCGCCCTTGGCAATCACGCACTTGTGGTAGTCGACGTAGTTCTGCCAGCAGTGCTTGGTCTGGTTCATGTTTGGGAAGCGGGCATCGAAGCCTAAAGATACGAGTCAATTGGGTTCAAACTGGATCTGAGATTGGCGCTGCAGCTGCTCAAGCGCAATTGAAGACACTACGGCGCCAGGAAAAGAGTGTATTACCAGCTGCAAGGTCATGTGTTAGCTATTGAATCAAGACTTTTGCCTCTCAAAGGGAGAGAGTGTGCGCGCGCGTACCTGTCACAAACTTGAACGGCTTGGTCTCGCGCTCGTCGGATTCTTCGGCCATTTTGAACGTCTGTCTGACTCGTAACTGCTTAAGAGGCGGAAAGTTGCAGGGTTGTATAAGACTGAAGATAGCAGAGGAAGTCGTTGCTAGATTGTTCCTGCAGCCGAGCTGAGGTTCGGGCAAAGTCGCCAAGCTCTCCGCGCCGGTCCAAAAGGGGAAAGCGCAACACGAACCTCAAAGAGCTTCCAATGCAGAAGACTCTACGACTCATTTGCTTTCTCTCGACAACTCCTTCTCTTCTTACTTGGACTCACGACACCTCAGCCAACCATGTCCGGCGTCATGCGTGCAACTCGCATGCTGCAGAAGGTGCAGCAGCCCGCTGGCCGCCTCGCCATGCGTCCCACCAGCATGCTAGCCATGCGCTCGACCAACATCATGGCCATGCGCCGCACGCCCAGCATGCTGCTGCAATCGACGAGGCGAGCAATGATGCCTGTGCCGGTACGTGGATATTCTGTTGTCATAGGAAGAAGAGCAGAGGACTAATACATGTTTGCAGAAGGAAGAGCACAGCGGTACATTCTAGTTCAAACCTCGGGTACGCATGGCAGTGACTGACGTTAATACAATTAGCCCACACCATCTCCCAACGCCTCCGCACACTCAAGAAGATCCCCATAGAGTTGCTGCCACTGGGTATGTTTCATCTAATTGAACCGCGTCAATATCTGAAATAAGCTAATGTTATTTCCTCTATAGCTTTTGTGCTTGCGTATGTACTGATGGACTATATACTCCTCTGCGAGTCTGCTAACTTGAGTGCAGGGTCGCCATCGTTGCTGCCGTCTGGTCGATGGGACACAAGCTGTACGTGGACAGGTCGCTGCGTCTTAGCCGAAAGGCCGGTGGCCATTAGAGAAGGCCTTGGTAGGAGGGTGTGTTAGAGTATTCGGAGTGCTTAGCAAAAACAAAGTTGCCAAAACCAGATCTGGCTGTCCTATCCATAGTGAATCTCGATTTGTCATAGCCCCTACAACAGCTGATGCTCCCAAGCAGACTTTGGGGCTAATCAGGCATGTTGCCCAGGCTGAGAGCGTGAGCAATTAGTGCAACCTTGAGAAGCAGTTTTTGGCCTTTTCTGTTCTGCGCAGAGGCATGGCTGAGCAGCCATAGAAGCTCTGGTGCGACCAAGTTTCGAATCATAGTTGTTTCGTCATGTCTGAATTAGCACCCAGCCATCATTCATGCGGCCTTTGGCCCTGCGACATCCAGACCCTCAAGCCCTTGCATGGGATCTGCTGCAGGTGAGTTTCCCCGTGCTGTGCCTGCAAGCTCCTCGTCGTTTGCTGCATGTTTAGCCAAATAGCCCTCCTGGTTCTGTCATCAGCCCTGTCCTGAAAGAAAAACCAAGTGAGTACAGACCTGCTCCCAGACAGCCGTCTTGCTGCCGAGTCCCTCGTCGGCATTCTTCTGAGGCTTGGCCGGTGCAACCTTTATCACACGCCCAAACAACTCGGACTGGTCCATGTTGTCAATGGCCTCGCCAGCATCTGCCGCAGACTCGAACTCGACATAGCCAAAACCCCGATGAGGGTCTGTGTTTGATTTGAGCTCTGGCTTTGGCAGTGAGATGTCGACAATCTCGCCAAACGGCACAAATGCAGCATGCAGTGTCTGTGTCGACACCTGCTGGTCCAGGCCACCGACAAAGACCGTAGACTTGAGACGTTCTGCGTCTGACATTTTTTTTATCTCGCTGCTGCCGACACCAAGTCTGGTAAATAAGATGTCACAGAATTTTAGACGCAGATATGGACTAGAAACTAGCAATATAAAATGCAGCTCCAGCCAATGCCATATTCATGACGCTGGACCCTGAATTGGGTCGTCTGCCTTTTTGGGAATACCAGCTGGCAGGAGGTTTGTGCGTGCCTAGAAAGCAGCCTTCGCCATCCTCATCGCAGCGTTATTTTTCTGGTTTTTGGCTTCGTGCGTTCTGTTGATCTTTTACGGATGATTGGCACGGCCTAGAAAGCACACAACTCGCCCTTGCGCCGCGGCGTTTTCCTTTGCCTCAAACCTGTCCCCTCCACCCCGCATCCTACGACTCTTTTTTGCCAAACATAAATAGCCACAAAGATGGCGCGACTCCGAGAAATCTCGCGCACCGCCGCATTCGCCTGGTCGAGTGACATAGCGAAGCCAATTCTGGCCACTGGCACTCGCGCAGGGGCCGTCGACTCGGACTTTTCCACCGAGACACAGCTCGAGTTGTGGGATCTTGACTTGAGCAATGCCGACTCTGGCGCAGAGTTGTCTCCGCTGGCAAGCATTCCTACCGATGCGCGGTGAGAGAAGATAGCCAATTGATCACGGCGTGAAGCGCAACATCTAACTTGCGACAGCTTCTACGACCTGGCGTGGAGCGAGCCTAGCAAGGATCACCCCGAGGGAATCATTGCCGGTGCCCTTGAGAATGGCGCATTGAATCTGTGGGATGCTGCAAAGCTCAAGGCCAAATCCTCGTATGTCTGCCTCGTCAAATCTGCCCCTTCACACGTCACTGAGCCAGGAGCTGATCAGATGTAAAGGGACGCCATGATATCGAGCACCAACAAGCACACTGGCGCCATAAAGGCACTTCAGTTCAATCCACACCGGCCCGAATTGCTGGCCTCGGCGGGAGACAAGGGCGAGCTGTACATTACAGACCTCAACAAACCTTCAGACCCTTACCGCATAGGCACAACAGCTGCTCGATCAGACAACTTCGATTGCATAGACTGGAACAAAAAGGTTCCACACATCCTCGTCACTGGCAGCAGCGCTGGCTTTGTGACTGTCTGGGACATCAAGGCGAAAAAGGAGAGCTTGACGCTCAACAACTATGGTCGAAAGCCCGTGAGCGCAGTGGCCTGGAACCCTGATGTACCCACCAAGCTGGCCACGGCCATCCCCACAGACCAGGACCCCTTGATTCTCATGTGGGACTTGAGAAACTCGAGCGCTCCAGAGCGTATTCTAAAAGGCCACGACCAGGGTGTCTTGTCCCTCGCGTGGTGTGGTCAGGACAGTGACCTGCTGCTATCGTGCGGCAAGGACAACCGCAGCCTGTGCTGGAATCCCCACACTGCCCAGCTCGTTGGAGAATTTCCAATTGTAACAAACTGGACCTTCCAGACCCGCTGGCACCCACGGCATCCCAGCCTCTGCGCAACGGCGTCGTTCGACGGCAAGATTGTAGTCCAGACGATTCAAAACACCAAGACGGCAGCACCAGACTCAACAGCGACAAGCCAAGCTGCAGATGGAGCAGACTTTTTCGCGAAGGCTCAGACCCAGCCGCAAGGCTCTACATTTTCGCTCCCCAAGCCTCCCAAGTGGATGCGACGACCCGTGGGCGCTAGTTTTGGCTTTGGCGGGAAACTGGTTACATTCACCACTCCAGAGGAGCCGGGCGCCAAGTCTACGGTCAAGATTGCGACATTTGTGGCAGATGAGGGCGTCGAGTCTTCCATCTCAGAGTTTGAAAAGGCTCTGGACAGCAATGAGTCAAACAGTGTCATTGAGACAAGGATCGAGTCGGCAGACTCTGACGCCAGCAGGGAGGACTGGAAGGTGATTCAAGCTCTCACCTCAACAGCTCCCAGGAAGGCTCTGTTGTCGCATCTGGGTTTTGAGGAGGAGAAGAAGGCTGAACCGGCCGCAGCAGAAGCAGACAAGGACGCGCAGACTAACGGTGAAGCGACGACCAAAGACTCGAACCGACTGTCGTCATTTTTCGATAATGCAGGAGACGGACAGGGCTTCCTGGCAGATTTGGCCGCTTCCAAGGGCGCAAAGACTAACAACCCATTCCACATCTACAAGGGTGCAGAGTCGGACACTGACAAGGAGATTACGAGGGCATTGCTGCTTGGCAACTTCGAGGATGCTGTCGACCTGTGTTTGAAGGAGAAGCGCATATCTGACGCCTTTATGGTCGCCGTCTGTGGCGGCCAGAGCTGCATCGACAAGGTGCAGGCGGCGTATTTTGCACAACAGTCAGACGGCCCTAATTATCTACGTCTTCTGGCGTCAGTGGTTGGCAAGAATCTTTGGGATGTTGTCTACAACGCCGATCTGGCTAATTGGAAGGAAGTCATGGCTGCACTCTGCACATACGCCGACCAGACTGAGTTCCCTGACCTCTGTGAGGCTCTCGGAGACCGGCTTGAGGAGCAGACAGCCTCGCGCAAGGATGCCGCGTTTTGCTATCTTGCTGGCTCAAAGCTCGACAAGGTTGTGCCAATCTGGGTCAGCGACATGCAGAAGCAGGAAAAGGAAAGCACTGCCAGCTCCACCGACGAGTCCGAATTCTCGATACACGTGCGCTCCCTGCAGGGCTTCGTCGAAAAGGTGTCCATCTTCAGGACTGCTACAAAATACGAGGACAAGGATGGCAAGGAGAAGAGTGAGGACTGGAAGCTGGAGCCCCTGTACCAGCGCTACTCCGAGTACGCCGACGTCGTAGCAGGCCACGGCCATCTCAGCCTGGCTCAAAAGTTCCTCGACTTTCTGCCTCCCAAGTATCCAGCTGCTGAAGTCGCCCGGAACCGCGTCAAGCAAGCTGGACGCAAAGCTGGTGCACAGCGTGGCCAACCAGCCAGCGTCTCAGCCGCAGCCAACAACCCATTCCAGCCTGTTGTCGTGCCCTCAAGCGCAACGCGGCAGCCAGCATCAGCATATGCGCCTACCAATACCTATGCTCCAGCGGGCTTCCAGCCTCAGCAGCAGACGCCTGCAGCGGCGAGCCCGTACGGCCCTTCAGCAGGTGCCTATGGCGGATACCAGGCGCCTGCACAGCAGTCTTTTGCTCCTCCTCCACAAGCTGGCATGAGCAGTACTCCGCAAGGAGGGCCACCTCCTCCAGCAAACAAGGGCGCCAGCACGGCCAGTTGGAACGACTTGCCGGACAACTTTATGCCCAAGCCAGCCTCGCGACGTGGAACTCCTGCCGCAGTGCCGCCAGTCGCATCGCCGTATGGAAGCCAGGCACCGAATCCTTACGGATCGTCTTTCCAACAATCCCCTCCACCGGCCAAGGCCACCACGCCACTCCCTCCACCACCAAAAGCTGGTCAGGCCCCTCCACGGGTTGGATCGCCATTGGTTGACCGATCGATGCCTGATCCCACGCAAAGACCGTCATCTGCCGCAGCAAACGCCTATGCCCCCCAAGCTGGCCCTCCTCCTGGCCCAGGATCAATGGCACCTCCTGTTGCACCTCCACCAAGGGGTGCTTCGCCATATCAGCCACCGCCGTCGCAGTCTAGCGGACCTCCGTCGAATAGATATGCGCCAGCTCCAGGGTCTGGTCCTTCTCCAGCTCCTCCAGGCGGCTACAACGCTCCCGGCGCAAGGCAGATTGCGCCAAATCCATATTCGACCGGCCAAGCGGCTGCACCGACGTCGCAATACGGCGCACCTCCACCTCAGCAGACAAGGCCGCCAACAGGCCCACCACCGATGGCTTCTGGACCTCCTCCCTCGGGACCACCTCGCGGTACGACCCCAGGCCAGGCGGCCGCACCACCACCACCACCGGCAGCCGCTGCCGCGCCTGCCAACACGTATCCTGCGGGTGACAGGTCACACATTTCGCCTCAAGCTCTACCCATCTACGAGTATTTGAATACCGAGGTGCAGCGTATTTTGGCCAAGGCGCCTGCGCAGTACAAGCCGCGAGTAGAGGACTCGCAGAAGCGCCTGAATATTCTGTTTGACCAGCTCAACAACGGTGCCGTCTCTGACCCGAGCATCGTGCAGTCGCTGGGCGGCATCGTGCAGGCGATGCAGGCGCGCGACTTTGAAAAGGCGCAGAGCGTGTTTGGCGAGCTGAACAAGCAGCCAGAGCTGGGCGGCTCCAAGTGGATGGTGAGTCCTTTTCCTTCTGTTCTTCCTCTCTTTCCCCCCTTCCTCCTTTTCTGCCTGTTTTCCTGGCCCCAATCCTCTCTTCTGTTCCCTCTTCTACAAAATCTACTCTTCCTCATCAGTTGCCCTTTCCACAAATATATTGAAACAAAAGCTGACATTGAGTCAAAATTCACAGGTGGGCATCAAGTACCTGATCCCCATGAGCCGAGCCACGCCGCCATCTTAAAGCGACAATCTCTTGCCATTGTCCTTTTAAGGCGGCAGCTTTTGGGCACTTGAGTTGAAAGGGGGAGTCCAATGTCGACAAAGTGTACAGAGAGGGTCAATAAGGCGGCCGTCAAGTCTCGAAGGGTGGTTGCAAGGGCAAGAGAAAAGTTAGAGAGAAAGGGTGTATAAAAAAGAATTTATTTTCCTTTTTCTAATTCAATTCTTGTGCTTCTCGTCACGTTGCCTCGTTGCCTATTCGATAACGCTTGAAAAAGTCCTCCCCCCTTTTTAGCCTTGGATGCTTCCCCAAATACTCCTTTGTATACTGTCAAACGCCCCCAAATGCTTCATATCTTGTGCGTCTTGTTATTAGTGCTTGACGACCACAATGTTGCACCTCCCCCTTTTCCCTTTATGTTCGTTGAATGAAATGCCGACAAGAAAATTTACGCCTTGGGTAGGCTGTCGATACCGCCCTCAAATTCATCAAAGTCATACTCGTCTGGATACGCGTCGAGGTGTGCGCGCAGCCGCCGCATTTCTTCCAGCTGTTCGGGCAGCAGCTCGGCGTAGACGTCGGTGAACATGTGTTTGAGTGCTGGTTTCATCTCGCGCTCGGCGCGGCCAAACGCCGCCAGCACGTCTCGCCGCAACTTTGACCTAGCCTCGCGTTCTTGTTCTTCATTCCACAAGCTTTTGGACTCGAGCCAGCGCCGCAGTCGCACCAGCGGGTTGTCGCGGCGCTTCCAGTCCTCGACGTCGCGCCGCGCCCGGTACGCAAACGAGTCGTCGCTCGTCGAGTGGTGGCTGACCCGGTAGCTCATAAGCTCGAGCAGCACGGGCTTGCCACCGTCCTCCAGCGCCAACTCTCGAGCGCGCGCAGTAGCCTCACGAACTGCGAGAATGTCGTTGCCGTCGACACGCAGCGTCTCAATGCCATATCCTGTTCCTCTTGACGCGATGCCGTCGCCCCGGTATTGCTCGAGTGTCGTCGTGCTGATTGCGTAGCCATTGTTGCGGCATAAGAAGACAATGGGACAAGCGCGTGTGGCGGCAAAGTTGAGGCCGGCATGAAAGTCGCCTTCGCTGGCAGCCCCTTCGCCAAAGTAGCACGCCACTATGCCCCTATCGCTGGGGTTCGTTCCAGACTGAGACCCAGACTCTGAATCGCTCATAGCTGTATGTAGAGGTCGATGCTTGAGAGCATAGGCCGCACCAGCAGCCTGTGGAATCTGTGTTGCCAGTGGCGACGAGATTGTGTGCACATTCAACCTGCGTGAGCCGTAGTGGACCGGCATGTTGCGCCCCTTTCCTGAATCTTGCCGGTTTGCAAAGAGCTGCGCCATGAATTCGTCCAAAGTAAACCCTCGTTGCTGAAGGACACCAGTCTCCCGGTATTGGGCGAAGATGACATCCTGGGGCTTTAGAGCAGATGCTGATCCAACCGCTATTCCCTCTTCTCCCGCCGAGACCTTGACTTTTTGTTAGCCTGACCAAGCCAATCCTCTTTCCGCGAAACGAAAGCTCACCATGTAGAAGCTGAGGCGGCCCTGGCGTTGGGCGTCAAACATGATGACGTCCATGATGCTGACCGTCAACATGTCCATGTACAGCTTGACGGCCTCGTCGTTGCTGATATCGAGACTCGCGCGAGAGGCATCTAGCAAGCGTCCTTCTGCATCCATGACACGGAATGTTGGCATAGCTTCTTGCGCTGCCGGGTTTGAAAAGTTGAGGGAGCTGGTGAACTTGCTCTTGACTGCTCCGGGGAACGTGACGCTGTGGTTTGGTGGTTGCATGTCAGTCTGTGCCTCTTGCTTCACTGTTTCTCTTCAATCTCCTCGATATCAGTCTCCTCGACTTGTCCCTCTGTGTTTTTCGATTCTTTCTTCGCATCCATCCAGAGATACTGCCACTTTGTCTTGCTGTGGGACATTGCAATCACTTTGGAGAAAATTATTCATAAACTTACTGGTCAGATCCGGGCGCCTGCGACAGCGTGCTGCCCCATCTTATTTTCTCATTTCTTCTTCTCGGTCCAGGTTGTGGAATGTGATGAGGGTCTGCTGCGCCGGGTCGTGATATTCCAGTAACCAAGTGCCTGCTGTGGCCTTGCTTCAAGGCCCCGGCAGACGCCCGCCAGACTTGATTCTTCATTATTGTTTCTTGCTCTCTTTTCTTCTCTTAGATGTGCCCCTCTTTTTTTTTCTTTCTCAATCACGTTAAAAGAACGAGAAACAAGCAAGAGGAGGTGGGGATAGATGCTTCGGCTACTCGCGGCCCAAAGCCTCCTAGAAGGGTCCAAATGAAGTCAGTCGTCACCGCCGCCAAAAAAAAGGAGGCTATTAACCCCCTTTAGAACCTCTTCTCCCCTTTGACTACAGTCGTCATCGACATCACGGAAGAATGCTCCGTCTATACCGGCAGGTTTCAGACACTGTAAGAACAATTGGGAGGAGGGTTAACTGCCCTTAAGAGACTGGGCTATACAAGCACAAGCACTCATACATAATTCGAACAGGAAAAGAGAGATATGAAAGCAATGTCGTAAGTCTCATTCATTAGAGAAGCAACATCACTGGGCGCCCGTGAGTCGTTTCAGCTCCTTATTGCAACGCTCCTGGCCGTGCAGCGCATACAATTGGTTCATCTTGCGCGCATCGCCGCCCAGTAGAACATCGCTATGCTCGGGCAGCCACACGCCAGGCATGTCGCTCGGCGTGGGTCTGCCGGCTTGCCACAGCTTTGTGAGCCTGGCGGCGACCTGCTTGTTTTTGTCGGCCATCTGCATCGAGACACGGCGTCGCCTCTCCTCGAGTCTGCCCTGGCCGTGCAGGCTCTTTAGGTCGTCTATGTCCTGAGGCTCGTTGAGCAGCAGCGCCTTGTCGTGGCTCGTCGTCCAAACTCCTGGCATATGCTGAGGCGTAGGGCGTCCGCGGCGCCACAGACGCAGCAACTCTGAAGCGATCTTCATGTCGCAGTTTGTCGCTTTTGCCGCCTCGAGTATGATATCGCGGTCGTTGCTGACCTGGAACTCGCTCTCGAACCAGCGCTGAAGAGTGATGTTGCTAGCAGAAGATGCCTGAGACGCCTGTGATGCTTGAGACGCCTGTGATGCTTGAGACGCCCGTGAGAGTGGTCTAACCTCTGTTTCAATGCCGTCTTCGTCTTCATTATCTTGATCATCATCATTGTCCGACGGAGAAGGTAGCGGTAAAGTGAAATCAGCTTCCTGTGTCGCCCCGTTCAGAAAGGTCTGCGTGTCCATTTGCCTTCGTTGGACTCGGACAGGGCGATCCTTCTGTGTCTCGAAGTCGTCGTCACTCTCATCATCATCATTATCACCATCGTCTGACTCATGCACAAAAAGCCTGATGGCGCTATCTTGACCAAGACCTGAAGGTGGCGGGGGAGCTGGAGAAGAGTCGTTCTCAATCGGCTGGAGAGTCAAGTCCTCTGCAGTTGGATCAGGAACACCCGAATCAACCTCGATGACATCGCCGTCTGCCTGGGGAGACGGAGATGGCATATTCAACTCAGCGTCAAATGAGTCGTCTTGCAAGAGTTCTTGTGTGTCTGGCTGAGGCGCTCGCGTCGACAGGGTTGGTGCCGTCTCAAAGTGTGCCGACGCAGACGCACCACGGTGGTCATCATTGATTTGGTCAAAGTCAGACTCAGAGTCATCTACAAGCTGCTCTTGAGGGGCATCGACAAAGACCTGGGCACTCTGCTCGTCGCTTGACACTTCAGGCTGTCCATAGTCGGCTGCAGAGTCAGGCGGTGACTCTGCTATGATTCTTCTTTGTAATTGTGGTGTGCCTGGTTGTGGTAATTGACTTGGCAATTCATCTTCCGATTCTTCCTCTTCGTCTTCTACTTCTACAGCTTCTGACTCTGATTCTGATCCCTCTTCGTACTCTGCTGATTCGTCTGCAAGATACTCTGCATGAGGCACAAGCTCAAAATCGACCTGTTCGTCTTCACCAAAGGCGGCAAGTCGCTCACTGGACGGGAGCTCGTTACCACGCGGAGTCGCAGAGGCATAGGCATTTTCTTTCTCGTCCTCAACAATGCCGTCATCTTGGTATATTGTAATTTCTGTCATTTGCATTTGGATTGGTGGGCCTAGCCTACCGAATCCAAGCTCCTCATCCGAGTCGACCAGATCAATAACTCGGATTCTAGGCCTTTTGGCCTGCAATTGAGTAGGCGAAGAGCCGTCATCTTCGGTCTGACTCGCTCTTTTCCGTCGTTTCTGACTTGTGGGCGATGCCTGCTCTGCCTTTGCTTGTGGTAGATTCTCGCTACGATTTGGAGAGGCCATGGCTTGTCCAAGAGTGCCTACGGCCTGTCCATCACCACGCTCGAAATGAACTCGTTTGCTTGGAGATACGACCATCTGGCGACCATCTGCTCCCTCGAGCACGGCGCCAGTGCTGTGTCGAGCCTTTACTGCAGCCGTGCGGTCTGGCGTGCTACTTGCTCGAATCTGGGCACTGACGCGGCGGCTAGAGGGCAGACTCCTTCTCAATTCTAGCTGGCCGACACGGTCGAAGATGCGTTGCATCTTGGGGCCAACTTCTTGGTCCCAAAAGTCACGCCACTCCTCTGCTGAGTGTGTTGGCCATGCCTGCGAGAACTGCTGCCATGCATCTTCCAGATCGTCGGGATCCATGCCAACTAGATTGTAGGCCTCAGCCTTCAGAAGATCACGGTCCTCGTCAGTAAAGCTGGCAAACCTGTTGGCATCGGGCTCTGTCCCAGGGTGAGAATTAGCCATTTCTGGCTCTGGGGAGGTGGCTGCTGGAGTACGTGGCGATTCTACAGGGGGCGTAGAAGGGTTGTCACTTTGATGATGATTATTCACAGATGCTGGGGTGGATGGCTGTTCAGCTTGCCCTCGCTCCACGTTATCTTGCGCATCCGCATGCTCTTCATTCGAGGCCTCTTGGTCAACTTGGTCGTTTATGTTTCCTTCTTCAACAGATTGCGGGCCATTACGAAGCGGCACATGGACTTGAACGGTAGTTTCGGCTGAAGGAGGAGGAGGAGGTGTGGGAGAAGATGGAGGTGCAGATGTGGGGCGGTGGGGTTTTCGAAAGGTCGCACGATGAGTATGTGGAACAGCAGCGGGAGCTGGAGCAGTCGACGAAGGTGGACGTGGCGATTCAGCCACAGTATCTGCTTCGGTTCGAGCGTTGGTCGTGGTGGCTGCGTTTGAAGCCTGTGTAGATGAGCTTCGTATGGCCTCGACAGGTGCTGTGGACGGAACGGAAGAATCGTTGCCTACACCAGCTGGTGGTGGACGTTTGCTGAGGTATTTGATGTATCGGTCCCGCCATGATTGAAAAGTGTGTCGTGGGTTGACTCGTTCGAGATCTTCGTAAATCTTGTTGCCCTTGGCAGCACCGCCGTTGCGCTCCGCATCCCTGACCCATACCCACAGGTAACGATCATCCTCATCTGTGAACGGAGTCCGACCACCTTTCATCGGCCGTAACGAGCCTGGCGGTCGCACGTAGTCGGTTGGCGGTCCAGCCGCATGCAGGTCGCGATCCACGCGCGTGCCCTGTCGGATGCACTCTTCAATCCAGCGATACGACGTTGAGCCCGGAGGCGCGAGATTTTGTTTCAGATGGTCAGCGATGAGCACGTTGGCCTGCTTATCCAGCAGCGTGACCTCGCCGCCATTGTCCCTCACACACTGGAGGAAGCGAGTGCGCTGAGGCACGCTGTGGGCGATCCAGATCTTAAGGCCGCTGAAAAGACCCTCGGCGCCGTTGGCAGAACCGTCAGCCATATCGACGCTGCCAGGACAAGGCGCATACTCGTAGAGACATACGACTAATTCCAATTGCTGGTCAATTGGGGTGGAATGAGAGGGTAAATAAACGCGGAGTGGGCGCGTAAGCACGTGAATTGGGCGATCCTGGGGTACAAAGCACGGGCCATCTTTTCTTTGCTTGAAAAAAGTTGCCGATATGGATATATTTATTACCACCATTTCTGCCGTACATCTGGCCGAAGATGCCAGGCAAACGCAAGCGAGAAGACGAAGATGATTCCAGGCAATCACATGGCAGATCCAGAGCCAGCGGCACCAGCAAGAAGGTGGTCGAAGCAAAGATCCACCATGGGAAGCAGCTACTCCATCGCGCATTGAAGGTCGCAAAGGGCTTTGAGCGCCAGAAGCTCAGTCGCAGGCAGAAGATTGCCCAGAAGGAATCGAACGATGCAGATATACAACGGATCAGCGCCGAGATTGAAGCGCTCAAGCTGCTGGACTTGCACGCAGCGTCTGAGATACACATTCACAAGGCCATCCTCAAGGAAAAGGCGCTGCGCGAGTCGCCTCTACTGCCGGCAGAGGTGTCAGAGAACGCAAAAGTCAATCTGAACCAGGCGACTGCAAATATCACAGCCCGATTATGGGCGTCTGCACCGGTCAAGAAGGCTATGGTGGAGCTCATGGCACCTATACGGACAGCACTGGGCCATGGCGAGCGCAAGTCGAAGGATACGAATGGACAGGACCCGGCGCGACGAAAACAAGAAGCACATGTGTCTTCAGAAGAAGAAGATTCAATGGGTGAGGATCAAAGTGAGACAAGAGCATCGCGTCCTGCAGGTATACCTCGAAATGGTTCAGTCGAGTCTCTAAGTTCGGAAGAAGAGGAAGGAGAGGATGCAGATGATCAAGACATGGATTTTGCAGAGCTCGACGATCGCGTTGGAGGCTCTTCTGACGACGAGTCACTCGACCTGGACGCCGCACGAGCAGATGACTCGAATCGACGAGCCGCCGATCTATCGCTGTCACCCTCGCCTGAGTATTCTGAAGGATCTAATAGTAGTGAAGAAGAAGAAGAAGACGATACCGACCAAGAATTAAGTCAGTCGGAGGAGCTAGGAGAATCAGAAGCCCAGAGCCACTCTGAGCAAGACGAGTCAGAAGATGAAGAAGAGGCCCAATCACTCGAAAAGCGAAAGAAACGGAAACAGCCAGGCCCACTTTTCATGTCATCCCTCACGACGGGCTACATCAGCGGTTCCGACTCGGAAGCATCTGAGCTCGAGGACATTGCACCGCGCAAGAACCGGCGGGGACAGCGTGCACGCCAACGCATCTGGGAGGCCAAGTACGGCGCGCAGGCCAAGCACGTGAGTCAGAAAAAGGAATCGAGGGATGCAGGGTGGGATGCACGAAGAGGAGCGCGAGACGAGGCCTCTGATCGCTTTGGAGGGCGTGGACGGGGACGGCCTCTATCTGGTCCACGACCTGGTAGAAAAGGAGCCACTGGCGCCAACAGCGAGGCAGTGGTATCGAAACTGCCCATGAACCGATCACAGAGGCGAGCAGCTGGCAGTAGCAGCAACAGCAACAAGCCAGACTCTCCAGCATCGCTGCACCCCTCGTGGCAGGCTGCGCGCAAGGCAAAGGAGGCGCAAGCGGCCAGCACTGGCTTTGCGGGCAAGCGTGTCACATTCGATTAGAGCCTCCATCTGCCTTGGTTGTATTTGATAGGATGTATCATGAAGAAACAAACTGAAAAATTAGTAATGTACGCGATAAGATGACAGCAATAGTCAATTGATGTCACGTGAAAAGGAGAACGGAAAGAAAAAAAGGAGGTTGTCATCAGAACTTTTGCTTCTCTTGATTTGCATAAAGTACAACAAGACGTTAGTCATCAGAAAGAAAACTCAAAGCTCGGAACGTCGTTGCATCTGCTGCATGGCTGGCCTCAGGCGGTATGCCTTGACGCCATGCGCCTCGACTGTCGCCGCAATGGTGCCTGAAGGCTGCACGCTGCCCGTCTTTGTGCCCAAGAGCATGGTGTTGTTGTTTGCCAGGCCGTCGGCGAAGCTCGTGGCCGTGGCGTTGTACCAGTAGCGGTCCAAATCCTGCACGCCGTCTGTCGAGTTCTTGTCGCGCACGGCCTGGGCCACGCTGGTGGGCATGCGGTTGCCCCAGAGATCGTACAGGTCCCAAGCCTGGCCGGCCTCGTCGCTCATGGCGCCACCCTCGTCGACAAAGACGTCGGCCAGCGTGGCGTTCATTAGGCGCTGCTGCGAACCAGTGTTGAGTAGCGCAACGACGTAGTCTCCGCCAGACAACTGTCCGCTGTACATGCTGATCTCACCCTGTCCGTACTGGTCCGTGTCAGCCACGGGGAATCGCCAGCGCCGAACGGCACCGGATCCAAGAGGATCCTGAGACACTGCAAGCACGGCTGGGTTGGTCAGAATACTGTAACCCTCAGCGTTGAGCGAGCGAATGTCGTTGCCCATGAGCATGGAAGACTTGACAAGTGCCCACATGGTGAAATGCGTCACGTATTCGGTGTCCGTCATGCCACCGTTGCCGACCTCGAGGGCGTCGAGGTCATTCCAATTGCCAGGAAATCCTATTTTGTTTTTTTAGTCTATGACTTTGGTTGAAGAAAAGAAAAGACAAGCAAATTACCCTTGTCAACGTATGAGGCCTGCTTGTTCAGAATATTCATGGCCGAGCAGTGGAAGCCTGGCAGGGCGCAGTTGTAGCCCTCATCCCCAGTGCAGGGACAACGAGGATCTGGTCGCTGGAACGAGTCTGTGATGTCGCCGCTCATGCGCCACGAGTTGGCGATAGTCTGTGCCCACTTCCAAGGGTAGTCCTCGCCCCAGTTGCAGAGGCTGTAAAAGATGGGTCTTCCGGTAGCGTTGAGAGCCTCGCTCATGACGTTGTAGCGGTTGAATGTGATTTGAGGGGTGCCGCTCTGGCCCTCGTTGAAGCAGTTGTCGTACTTCAAGTAGTCGACTCCGAAATCTGCAAAAGTTTGCGCGTCGACTTGCTCGTGGCCCAGGCTGGCGGGGTACTTTGCGCATGTCCAGCGACCGGCGGTCGAGTACATTCCAAACTTCATGCCCAGAGCGTGCACGTTGTCGCTGACGTGCTTCATGCCATTGGGAAAGCGAGTGGCGTTTGGATACAGCTGGCCCTGCTCATTTCGCTCTGGTGATTGCCTATGGATTGGGTCAGCTTCAAAAAGGTCCTGTGTTGCCATCAAGGTCCAGCCTACCAGCAGTCGTCCATGACAACATATTCGTAGCCTGGAGGGCAATTCTTAGTATCAAATCTGGTGACGGAACAGCAGCAACACTAACCGGCGTCACGAAAGCCCATGTCGACAAGAAGGCGGGACGTGTCGAGGAGGAGATCCTCAGACACATCACAACCGAGGGCGTTCCAGTTGTTCCAGCCCATCTGGGGCGTCAGACCCAGGCCATTCCTCGAGGCCAGCACGGCCTGAGTGAACAGGGCTGCACCGAGGAGAGTCTTGCCGATGATTGCCATTGTCACGTATGCAACAAATTACTAAGAGACCAGAGGAGCAGGCGACTGCCGGTTATATAGGTCGTCTTTTCGCATCGCTCGGCTGGACGTAGACCGATAGTCTTCGGCAGATTGACGCGCAAGGTGCAACCTCACAGCGAGCCACGCCTGACCCCATGATGCATTGACCCCCTCATCTACCTTTTTTTTTTCTCGGGTCTTCTTGCGGGGCAAAGCAAGCACCCCAGCATGGGTTAGTGCGGGCAAGCGAGTGAGGAGGTGGAGGAGCGTCTAACGAGAGACAGCGGCACAAGCACTATAGATCGCGGAGAGACGAGCCTGTGATTGGCAGATGCGATATGCAATGATGCATGAGGCATTTGTTTCGCCTCTTGTTCTCTTCTCGAAGCCATCTAGCGGGGCGCCGGCGTGTGCGTGTTGGGGAGCGACGGTGCAGCAGAAAAGGTCCGATTCATGTCGCTTGGCGGCGCTGTCGATTGCTGGGACGTCGGCCAAGCAGGTAGCTTGATAGAAAGGTACATTTGAGTTTTGGGTCAAGCCATAGCTTGTACCCTGCCTCTGTCAGATCTCCCCACACGACGAGGTTGGGTTTCTGTCTAGTCGGGCGAGGAAAAATGTCTTCTGCCGGGGATAGTGTTGTTTCCAAGACCAGCCTAGGAATGACGCTGATATTCAGTGTGAACGAGGTAGATGTCTGGTGGCCAATTAGATTCAAGCCAAAAATCCATGGAAAGATGCTCAAGAATTATTCTCGTAAGGGGACTTGGTGAGATGTGGCAAGGAAAAGTTGGAGAAAGTCGTGGACAGGGATTCAGAAGGCCAAGCGAGTTGGTCACCATCAGCCAGAAACACAAAGTTATTTGACGTATGTATATTCTTGAGATATAATCTTTGTACAGCGCGTAATTTCTGTGCTCATACTCATATCTTGTCCATTTGCTTTTCCGCAATGGACTGCTCTTCCATCTGTTCTTGCTGCTAGTGCGTGCAAAGGTGGAATGCCCCCTTTTCAGCAGATCCGTTCTCAATGCGACATCTTTCAAGACTGTTTAGCAGAAAACCCAAAACTCGACGCCATAGACACCGTCTCCATACTGGACCCGTGAGAAAAGGAAATTTTAGAAGGGGTGGGTGTGTGTTGTGTTGTAGGGGAAAGTGCGTTTAGGCTAGGTCGTTTCGAGGCGAGCAAACCAGTTGATGAGCTTTTATTTCCATGTCAGCACTCGGATCGATTTTTGTTTTTGTGATAAGAGAAAAACTCACCTCCATGGCCTGGACAAGAGCCACACGATGGTCGTAAGAGCTGCCGTCCCAGCTGTCGGCCTGCAGAGTGTTGTTGTACATGTCAAGGCTCTCGACTCCTCGCCGTGCTGCTTCTTTGCCCAATTCCACAGTGTAATGCCAAAGAGCATTGTTGCCTTCTTGCATAATCTTGGTTGGGGGCTTCAGGTGACCTGCGGCATTGGGGCCGACCCAGAGAAAGGGCGTGTTGCGGCCAGAGTTGTCGGCAATGGTTAGCCACTCGTCCATGGAGTTTGTAGCCTGCTGCCAGTTGAAGCCTGTGCTGAGACCAAGCGAATGGATGATGGCCACTGGCTTCCACGAGTGCGGATCCTGGTCCAGCAGATTCTTGAAGCGTTCTTTCTGGTCGGCAGGTGCTGGAGAGCCAGAAATCTTCATGTAAAAGTGCGGGATGCCTATTGTTACAGAGTCAGAGGACCATTTGTTTTCGAATTGCAGCAGAAAGGAAACATACGGCTGCAAAAGTAAGGGGCGTGATAGTCTCCCTCGGGGTCATGCTGCTGCACGTCTATGCTCGACGAGACCATGAACTTCAGGCAGTCGGGGTTGATGTACTGCTTGCCACATTTGCATTTTTCGCGTTCCTTTGATGACATCTTCCACGTCTCGAGGGCGCCTAGCGTCAGATCTTGTCGCAGCAGAATATTGAAGGCGCCGTAGATCTGGTGGATCAGGCCGTCACCGACAAACACCATGCCGTCGAAGCGGTCCATGATCATGCAGATTTCTTTGGTCGAGTACCATTTGTAGTGGCAGCCTAGAGTTTCAGTCAGTGATTTGTGCTCAAACCATGTATCCAGCCTTGAAGCTTACCCCTTGGAGTGAATGGCTCGTCGAAACCGTGACGCCCACCGCCGTTGAGTGCACTGATGAGTGCCTGTCTGTTTTTGCAAAAAGGAAAGGCCTTGCGGGCGGCTGCGGTGTCATGCTTTGGGGGGATGTAGAGATCGGTGGATGAGACTTTGCATTCTTGACTGCCCTCGAAGTCGAGAAATTGGCTAGGAACTGTTAATTTTTTGCTGATGTTTTTCCCCTTCCCAAAAAAAAGGGGACAGGGAGCAGAAGGGAAACGCACTTTTTGT
This sequence comes from Erythroxylum mucronatum, assembly GCA_027563825.1. Lineage (NCBI taxonomy): Eukaryota > Viridiplantae > Streptophyta > Magnoliopsida > Malpighiales > Erythroxylaceae > Erythroxylum > Erythroxylum mucronatum. The sequence goes on from JAOSBP010156359.1 coordinate 119,119, forward strand.
TCATGTAGCCCTCGTAGTCGAGGTACGAAGTCGGCCTCTCCTTGGGACCAAATAGGTACGACAGCAGCGTGAAAAACACAATGATGCCGGCAATCCCACTCAGTATTTGCAGCAGCCGCTTTGTGTCGACCCTCTTCTTGGCCGTCTTCCACATTGGCGATGCATCTCGGGCGGGCGTGCTGACTCCGCTGAAGTAGCCCGAGGAGCGCGACTCTTTGTCGCTACTGCGCTGATACGGCAGCGACATGCCGCCAGGGAGCAGCGCGCTGCTTGAAGGAATGGCGCAGGTGCCTGGCAGCCTCAGGGACTACGGTCCCAGGCTGCAGCGCAGGCTGGTGGGAACGCAGGGGAGAGTGTCTTGTCGGATGCTTTTTGCTGGGCGACGAGCGAGAGTAGAGAGGAGGAACAGCGGAAGGAGCTTCGACCGCCAATTATCCGATGGAGGGATCCGCCAGCAGCCCACGTTCCGGGCCTATCGAGGTAGCACAAATCAAGGAGAGACAAGAAAAAGAAAAGGATGGCGATGGTTGTTGACGGATTGACGAAAAGGGAGTTGTATGTCGTCGTGGCTAAAGGGGAGGATTTGGCGTTTAGAGGGAGAGGGAGAGGGCAACGAAAAACGAGATAGCATCTGAGGCTGGGCCGCTAAGGCCGTCCGGGCGCTCCTATAGCGCCAGGTTGGGAATTTTCTCTTCTCTCATGGCCTTGTTACGCACTTGCAAGTCAATAGCTCGAGGAACACACGGGCAATTCTCGTCGGTGTTCCAACCATGCACATTCGCTGTCTGCTCGGATGCACAACTGGCTTCTAGTCTGCCTGGTTTGGCGCATCAAGGCGACATCCTTGATCGAGCTGGCCGATCAACGTCCACCCCTGACCATGCAAACTTTACAAGGACCTTGCATATACCGAATGGCCGGCCTTTGGGGTCCACGGATACAGCCGCTGCTTGCATCTAGGATCTGGCGATGCAAGAATTCGCAGAGTCAAGAGAATGTGCTCGGCGTATCACCTGTTTCGAAGACATAAAATGCACAAACGGCTTTGGCCCAAGTGCCGTCGTAGCGCGCGCGAGTGGCGGCCACGCTTTTCTCACTTATCAAAAGGGGTGTGCCTCTGTCTGCGTCCCACGCATCGCACAATGACCACGGTTCGGCATCCCGGGCTTGCAGGGAATATCGTGCGTTTTATTATCTTGTCCAAATAGTCGGTCCCCACTTGGAGGCCGGCAACCTGCGAAATACGTAGGCCGAGCCCGACTCAAGCCTGATTTGCCGACGAGTATTGGGAAAATGGTTTCTGTCGCTTGCTGCTGTTAGGTTTGATGGCCTGGTGGCGCTCAAGAGGGAAGTGTTTGGCGGCAGCCCGGGCGCCAAAAGGCGTTCGTAGGGCAACCCCCTAGACTGCTTTCTCCCAGGACATTTCACCTCTGACCTCCTGTCCAGGGTTTCCAAACTGGGCAAAGGTCGGGCCAACAGCTTCTGTTTTGGTGAAAGATTTGCGTCTGTTGGTGAGCAATCTCTGTGACTCCCTCCGCCCACCCTTTGGCAATGCCTTCCGCGTCACTTGCTTGAGATGACGACAATTGTCACAAATTTTTGCATTAATCTCCAAGGGTCTCCACTGCACAGTCGCAAGCCCACTTGGCAGGGGATGTGGTGGCTGAATCGAAATGGCACATGTAGGGCCTCGAAGCCGCCTAATCTCCCACCCGTTCTAACTCCGCCCTAGGTCTCCCCTAGAAGAGTAATAGGTGGCCTGACTTTTAAGGAGGCAGCTGAGATTGTTTCTTTCTATTATTCTGACTCTGATGATTTACGAGTGTCAACAGCAGTACAGTGATATGTTCACTTTGGAGCCGTCTGCTTCTAGTCAAGACCGAAAAACAGAAAGAAAATAAAACCAACTCGCAGCCCCACCAGATTTCCAATGGCAGAAAAAACAAGCTCTCTAAGAACTAACTGTAAGCCGGGCAACATTTCCCAGAATGTCCATGTCGTCAGCATCTGGCGGCTCGAATAGTAGCTGTTTTGTGGTAGCATTCATGTGTAATCAATTCAGGTCATTATTCACTCCACACCAATTGTTTGATTGTGGGCCCTGTCGTGACTCCTGCACTCTCTTTTGTGTGAAACAAATTAATTTGGCAGAGCCGAAACAAGGATGCCGGCTTTTGACCAGGCCAATGCCTACGTCGAAAAGGAGGAGACATATGTATGCCTTGATCCTAGTTGAAGACTACACATTAAATTCTAACAATGAAGAAAAGTTCGACGACGGCAGAGAGATAGAGCTGCTACACTTTGTGCACTCGCGCCCAGAGGTTGACAAGACGCTGCGCAACAGGCCTGCGGCCATCCTGGCCGCCATTGACGACTACGCCCGCTCCAAAAAGTATCTGATGAATGTGGGCCCGGACAAGGGCCGCATCGTGAGTGAACTGATTGCCACCCACAAGCCTCAGGTCATGGTGGAGCTGGGTGGCTACGTGGGCTACAGCACCATCCTGTTTGGAGCGGCGGTGCGCAAGGCTGCTGCAGACGCCGGCCTGCCCAAGCCTCGTTACTACAGCCTCGAGCGCAGCCCCGAGTTCGCCGCTGTTGTCATGTGTCTCATTGCTCTGGCTGGCCTCGACGACATTGTCAAGGTCGAGGTGGGCAGCAGCGACGCCAGCATCGCACGGCTCCATGACGAGGGCAAGTTCGAGGGTGGCATCGACATGATGTTCCTCGACCACTACAAGCCCGCCTACACGACTGACCTGAAGCTGTGCGAAGAGCTGAACCTCATCGTACCTGGCCGAACCATGCTCTGCGCCGACAATGTCATCGAGCCCGGCAACCCACCGTATCTCGAGTATGTGCGCAGCTCGTGCGCCGAAAAGCACAAAATCGCCGCCATTGCCCAGAGTGGAGACACGTCTGGTGTTGACGTGCGCTTCAAAGATAAGACGGCGCGGCAATACGAGAAGCGTGAGGGCGAGGCCAAGCTCGACACGTCACGCAGAGGCAGGCCCGAACTCATCTACGAGAGCAGGCTCATCGAGAGCTTTGAGCCAACAGGCATAAAAGACGGAGTCGAAGTCACGCAGTGCGTTGGCGTTGAATCATAAAAGAAAGAAATGCATTTCTTTTCCCTAGACGCCATGCTGTAAATGAATCAAAACATCAGAGGCACTATTCACCTGCCAAGAGGCTACTCGTGTCCTTCGCCTTTGGTCACCTCTTCTGTTTCCTGAGGAGGAGGAGGAGGAGCGGATGGCATGACCTGTCGGTTTTCGTCTGGCTCATAATTCGTCTCTCCCAATGATTGAGGCTGGTTGACGGTAGGCTGTTTGACAGTTGCAGCTTGCAGGCGTTGATCCAGAGCGCGCAGTGCCAGCTGCCGTCTTCGCTCTGCTTCTTCACGGGTGGGTGCCGCACCGCCGCCACTGCCACCTGCGCTTGCTGCAATAGTCCTTCCCCCAGGGTTGAGGAGGCCAGGCAGACCACTCTCCCCTCGTGCGGCAGCCTGTTCGTTGCCAGTCTCAACATCTTCTGACGTGAAGGGCGCACAGAGCTTAATGACCACCAGGCCTTCATAGATGGCGTTTGCAACAATTGAGATGTACGGCTGAACCTTGTCTGGGAAGAACGAGGCGAACGAAAAGGTATCGCTGGCATCTCCCACTAACAAACTGCCCTCGCCTGTCGAGCTCGTAGTCAGGGCGGGAGAAATGCGGAAGAATCGCAGATAGATCCACGAAGTAAAGAACCCGTTCCAAGCCAGCACCATAGCCGTATCTGTGCCAAGCACCATGCCTGCGAAAGTGTTTGCCGCCAAAAAGATGGCGGGAAAGTGCTTGACGCGTACTTGGACTGCTCCTCGAGCTAGCGACACCGTGTGCTCTGGAACGAGCTGCTTGAAGGCCACGATGAACGCCGCCTGTATGCTGATTCCACCACTGATGCTGGTCGAAGCCACTCCGGCATTCTTCGTCAGCCGGTGTAGTGTCCAGTACATGGCGAAGGTCGTGATGTTGGGCAGGATGGAGATGAGCGCAATGAACTTGACAAACTCGTTCGAACTCCAAGCACGTTCCAGATATCTGCCGCCATAAAAAATCGTCGCCCCGGTCAGCAGCAGCCCAAAGATGTTCTGCTCCACCAGTGTTGCCGTAAAGACGACCCAAGGGTACTTGAGAGACACGGATGGTACAATGGTCAGGTACGGCGCGTAGTACTCTCGGCTACCCATGGCGTGTGTTCTGTCGACCTGCCATGACCTGTAGCGAGCGGCTGCGTTGAGGAAACTGCATAGCTATATTGCCTGTCAGCCTTGGTCGAGTCAACAATTCCTACCTGCAACTAACCAGCAGAGATATGAGAAACGCCCTGGTTAGGGGAGGAAGGTTTATTCGAGGAGCCATGGCTGTCAATTATGTGATTTTCAGCAAGTGAGAGTAATGTACATGTCGCTCGTCCAGAAAAAATTCGCAGAAATTACACGTTCTAGACCTTGCTGAGAGAAAAAGATGGAGAAAGCGATAGAGAGCAACAAGGGAGGCCAGCTCCTCAGCCTTGCCCTTCCGCCCACCGTGCCGCCAGCCGCGCTTCCACATAGCCGCGTCCAGCTTGGCACGCTTCTTCCGTCCGTGCTGCGTGTGCATCCCTCTACCTTCTCTCTCTCCTCTTCACAACTTTCAACCTCAAGATGGGCAACGCGGCGGTCCTCCAGTCGGACCATGTCGACTATCTCATCTGGCGATACTTGCAGGAGCGAGGCTATGGACGAGCCGCTGTCGAGCTTCAGCGAGCTTGGCGAAGTGAACCTCAATCACTGCCTTTTGCGGGCAGCGTAGTGCCGCACAGTCTCGTGTCTTTGGTGCAGGATGGGCTTCTGTTCGATGAACTGTCTAGCACCGTCGAACACGAAAAAGCGCGACGCACCGGCGCGCGTCTGTCGCCCCCGTCAAGGCGCTACACCTTTCTTGAAGACAACCAGCAGCGCAAGCGTCGCGCATCCCCGCTCTCCGATCGTCGTGACGATTCAAGAGGATCACCTGGTCTACAGCACAGTTCCAGCGAGCGTAAGAAGCTCAAGGTAGATACCAATGGCGCCAGAAGAGTCAGGCCAAGACAGACTGTCCCATTACTTTCTGCGGGTCAGGATGTCATGGACATTGACCAGCGGAGCTCCTCGAGGTCAGACGCGCAGGTCGCCGAGGACGAGGAGATGGCGGTCAAGGAGGAGATTCCGCTGCCTCCAACGACCTTGGAAGTGGGCCAGAGCACAGGTATCCAAAGCGAGCCAGTGGTAGACACGACCATTGCCAAGGCGCTCTCAACCTTTTCTCCTCCAAACGCCGATATCATCCATGCCACTTGGGACTCGACAGATCCGTCTCGTCTGTTTCTATCCGGTGGCTCCATCTTCAAGTCTTATCGTATTCCCGAACAGGCTTCCGGGGCTGGCAGTGAGCCTCCATTCGACACCGTTCTCAACCATTCTGGCTCGTTCTATGTGACGGCGAGATGTCAGCACAAAGATCGATTGGCGTATGCGACCAAGATTGACACTGGCGACGAAGACTGCAACGTTCAAGTGATCGTGAGAGACGGGGAAGAGCAGCGTCTGCTTAGCACTCCGGGAGACATTACGCTATTCCTGCGCTGGAATCAGACGGGCACACTTCTCTTAGGATCTTCGATTGCACGCAACAACGGGCGGGGACTCCTGTTTGTCTGGGACGTTGAGAGTGACAGCGATGCCAGCATCATCAGAACAAAGACCCCTGCCCTTGACGGCCTGTGGCTCGATGAAACTTCTTTCCTTGTCTCTGGCGATTGTATCCTCGACATCTACAAAGTTGTGGACGGAGAGATTGAGCGCCAATCTCGCCTGAGTACCGACAAGTCGTGGGACACAATCAGGCTCAATAGCACCAGGAAGATGGTGGCAACTCTTTCACCTGAAGAGCGACTGGTAGGAGTCTTGGAGACTCCATCCAGCCAGCTCCAGCTCAATACGGTGCATGACGACACAATCACAGCCATCGAGTGGCGGCCAGTTCTCTCGGAAGAAGGAGACAGCGACCAGCGACAGCGAGCTCTCGCGACCTCTTCGATGGATGGCACCGTACGATTGTGGAATGTCGGTGGGCAACTTGAGTTGATTGAGACGTTCCGTATGGACCCTGAGACGCCCATAACCGCCATGGCCTTTTCTCAGGAAGGGCAGTACCTTGCGGCTGCCGGTCAGGGACGTGTACAGGCGTGGGAAGCTAAGGCGCAGGGCCAGCGCATAGCTCACTGGGTCGACGCAAAGACGGAAGAAGCAGGAGGAAATCCACAAGAAGATGCTGAGATGGAAGACGACTCAGACTCGCCGCTACACACCGTCGCCTGGAACAGCACCGGCTCGGCCATTGTCTTCACATCTGGCGACAAGGTTAGTTTATTTATTCCTTCTATTTTCAATCAGAAAGACTAATCTTTTTACAGGTTGCTGTGATTGGCCTTCCATCTCGAGAGGAGAAGTCGGAGGACTTGCAAACTGCAGACTGATAAATATGTCTGCAGAGACTTTTCGATGTTTTTACCTTGTAGTCCAAGATACCCGCATGTACGATTCTTTTGTATATTCAGAAGCATGACTGTTTTCTGGCCTCATCTAGTTGGACTGTTGCTCTCTTATGCCGTGTCTAATACAGTGACTAGAACAGCTCCATGTTTCGGCATCATGAACTGATAAAGAACAACAGGTGAAACCACATGCTTTGAAATTCAACCCCACGCTTTCTTGAGCGTACCCTTTTTGTTTCTTCCTCTCCTCCTCCAAAACGCCTCGCTAAATGAATGAGGTCCAAGATATCGTACAAGACGCGACTGATGCGCATCATCACCAGCGCTGGCCTCCACGGCCTCGCCCTCTTCCCCTGTAGCCACCACCACCTCCACCTCCACCTCCTCCACTTCGCCCCCCATACCCACCGCCGCTTCTACCGCCCCATCCTCCGCCTCCATCACCATATCCTCCCCCTCGCTCATGTCCGTTGGCAGCGTAGTCGTCGCGCACAGGCGGTGGCCGGCCTGAAAATTCTTTCGACATGGACTCCCACGTTTTCCGCATCTGTGCATATCCGAGGTGCATCTTGCCGTAAAAGTGGTCTGCTAGGCGCCGGTCATTGTCGAGACGTGACAGATATGCGCCGCACACGTCGCACACCTGCAGCTTCTGGTGGCCCGACGGCCCTCCTGTGTCGCTAAGGGCCTTCAGCTCGCGTTCCTTGTCTGCCTTGAGCTGCTGCGTCTGACGCAGCTTGAAGTGCTCCGTGACCGCAATGTTGACACTGCCCAGCTCGCACAGCATCTGCACCTCCATCAGGCCATTTTCAATCGTCTTGGTCAGGTCAGAAATCTGCTTGAGCAGGGCGTTGGTCTGGCGGATCTCGTCGGGCGTCTTCTCGAGGCGCCTCTGGGCGGCATCAATCTTGCGGTTGCACTCATCAATGTACTTTTGCATGTCACGCATGTAGTCGTATTCGAAGAACCACTTTTTCCTCTGCTCGGGCGACGCCGTATCGTACTCTGTCTTGAGGGCCTCGGAATGCACCTTGGGGCAGGTGCCCAGGTCATTCTTTGTGTTTGTGAACTGGTGCCGTGTGTCAGCTCGGCTCGGATTCCAAAAACAGGGAACTTACAAGATCATGAGGACAGGTGCCGACCAGATACGACCGGCACACCTTTGGGTCTGTGATGGTGTAGCGCTGCGACGAAGCCGTGCTGCCGCTCATGGCGCTTTCGCCCATGAGCTGCTCGAGCAGCTTGCGCTGTTCTGCCGCCATGCTGTTCTCCTGTCTGCCCTTGTTCCTTGGCCTTGTACAGAGAGAGAAAGCATTGGCTGGCGGCACCAGGAAAAGCCATGGCTCCAGTGAGGCTCAAGCGATGTGCCAAGAGGACCCTCAGACGCGGCGCGCGTCTATTGCTGGCCAAAAAAAGTAGCTGCTTAAGGGAGCAGGTCATTCAATCTTCACATGCAATGTGGCCTCGATAACCTTACGAGGAGCAAACATGCTCCCTCTCTTTCTGCTGAGTCTGCTACTGCAGCTCGTTTCGTTTGTTGAATCACGCTCTCCTTACACTGAACATCTACACCTGAAACCACTACCACACTCCCTATTGGCACAGTTCGAGTTCAGCAGCAATGCCTCAAGCTCTTCAATTGAAGCGCAGAACTTTCGATTCTTCCCTCGTAGTCTCAGCCAAATCCTAACGTATGCTCACACCCATGAGTTGCACATGAGATTCACCTCTGGCCGGTGGGACGAGGAGAGCTGGGGCCCCCGACCACGCAATGGGGCACGAGAAGGGGGCACAGGGATCGAGATGTGGGCTTGGGTGGAGGGGGACACTCGCGAAGTCGCGTTCCAACGTTGGCTGACTCTAGTCAACTCCCTTTCTGGTCTCTTCTGTGCCTCACTCAACTACATTGATTCCACCAGAACGACAATGCCAGTCAATGCGTTCGAGCCGGAGGGCGCAGAGTCCAGCAACGGCCAGAAGCTGCATCTTCTACACGGAGCACTTCCCCGAGAAGTCGTATGCACAGAGAACTTGACACCATTTATGAAATTGCTGCCATGCAAGGGCAAGGCTGGAGTCTCGAGTCTGCTGGACGGACACAAGATCTTCGACGCTGCCTGGCAGTCCATGGCTATCGATGTGCGACCTGTCTGCCCGCAAGGCTCTACAGGAGCAGAGTGTGTCTTGGAGATGCAGCAGAGCATCGATATGGTGCTCGACCTGGAGCGGTCGATGCGTTCTTCAAGCGACCCGATCCCACGTCCCTTGCCTGAGGACCAGATGAAGTGTCAAGAGTCCAAATGGTACAACCAGTACGGAGACTCTTGCTATCCGGCCGACAGTGCCCAGTTCCCAGAGTTCAACTTGGAACGGGTCTTTGGTCGCAAGGTCAAGGGAACATGCCCACTAGTTGATGACGGCAAGGACGAGCCAGCAAGTCTCTGCATCGCACCCGCCAGTGGCCAGGCAATCGACATCAAGTCAGTAAAGAGCTTCGCCGAGCACACGATCGACGGCCAGCGATGCTTCAGGATGCCTGTCGGAGGCGACTTTGACATTGACGTGCGAGAGCTGGTGGGCACGGCACACTTCTCGCCTGCTCTCCCAAAGCTGCGGGTCGAACGCACGATTTCAGGCCACGGGCAGCAGAAGGGAGGCCTCAAGAGTGTCATCACCAATCCGCTTGAACAAGCAGTCGACTTTGTGTACATGGAGAGTCTGCCTTGGTTCGTCAAGCCTTACATTCACACACTGCAAACAGCAGTGCAGTCCCAGCACAGCCTTGATCCAGCACTCGACGATGATGTACTCAAAGACATACACTACCAGCCGAGCATCGACCGCCGGCGCGCTGCTCACTTGGAGCTCAAGTTGCATCTGCAGCCCAAATCGACGCTGGCGTTGAGCTACGACTTTGAAAAGTCAGTTCTGCGCTACACCGAATACCCACCCGACGCCAATCGCGGCTTCGACATTTCTCCGGCAATTATTCGCATTCTTCCCAATGCTGCAACAGGAGAAGCCTCGCAGTATTTGAGATCGACAAGCCTGCTATCATATGCAGCATCGCCCGACTTTAGCATGCCATACAGTAAGATTCCCTTTCCCTTTACGGACAGCACGGTACTGACGAGAGACCCAAGATGTCATCATTCTCACTAGTACAGTGATTGCGCTGGGCTTTGGTAGCATTTTCAATCTACTGGTTCGGCGTCTGGTGGGAGCGCACGAGGTGCAGCGACGTGCTGGTCTGGCCGCTCGCCTGCGTAGCCGCGTTGCCGCAATCAAAGCTCGATTCGCCAGCAAGACAAAGACACAGTAATACAAATTCATCAAGTTTGGGTTCATTACATGACTTGGGTCTCATGCCGTCGTCTCATTCCCTTGTTACTGGGCCCCTTTCTGTCCTTTTCTATCCGGCGGTGCTATTGACAGTGGCTTGGATGTCTATGAAGCCTCCACCGCGAGCTGCGCCCTCAGCTGTGCGCTTGATGCCGCCACCAGTCGCCTTGCGTCCTGCATCGAGCAACTCGCCCTCAATATCCCAGTAACGCGAGTCTTCGGACGCTATGACGTGCTGATGGCAGCGCTCGTCTGCCATCAGGTAGCCTGCAGAGCGGGCGACAATCTCGGCCGGCTGGACCGCAAAGCCCCAGTCGAGCACCTTGTGGGCCTCGATAATGGAAGTGTCGGTAAAGGCGGGCGCCACGAGGTTGACGCGGATGGGCAGCTGAGAGCGCGAGATCTGGGGCGACAGGGAACGCATGAAGCCGAGGACGGCGTGCTTTGACGATGTGTATTCGCTGAGGCTGAAGCGGCCGTACGACGAGCCAGACCCAGTGATGACGATGCTGCCGCCAACGGGGTCTTGCCTCTTGAAGTGGTGTATGGCCAGCCTCGTCGTGTTCATGACGCCGACCAGGTTGACCTGCAGTACTCGATGATCGGGCTCGACGGGATCAGTATAGTCATCATCGTTGTCGTCGACATATGACTCTCCTAGGGCCTGCGCAATGCCAGCATTGGCGAAGACGTGGTCGATGCGGCCATGCAAGGCTTTGGCCTGCTTGAACAGCGCCACCAGGTCCTGCCACACTGTCACGTCTGTTCTGCAGAAAGTAAAGTCTTCTGTTTCGGCTATCGATTCCTTTGGTGGGCCTAGGTCTCCAGAGACGACTGTTGCGCCGTGCTTCAGGAGCTTCTGGACTGTCGCAAGGCCAATACCCGAAGAGCCCCCCGTAATGACAACAATCTTTCCACGCAGAGGCGCCAGTTGGTCATCGTGGATCTCTAGAGCCGGCATGATGGAAAAGGCCCAAAACAGAAAGCGGATAAAATCTGTCAGGCAATGTCCACACCATCGTCCCAGATTTCCTCGTGTGAGAAACACTGCATATATAAGCACTGCAAGTACATGCTGCTCAACTCCTCGGCATTTAGGCTACTAGTGGCATGTCCTAGTCGGGCGCACCTCCCCCAAAGGCACTGGCAAGGCTCGCCGCTACCATACGGTTGCGGGTGGCTCGTTGCCCGCCCGAGGGAGAGGGAAAAAATTCAAGAACACGCTTACCTACTGCAGCCAGGCGGCCCCGAAACGGCGCTGCAGTGCGAAGGGGGGCGCGGGCCTAGTACCAGGCCGGCTTGCCCTGGTGTAAGAGGGAACCGATTGCCAACCAGAGCAACGCTTGGAAAGGGCACGTCTGCGGCACAAAACTGACAAACAAGCGGCGGAAGCTCCGAAAGACCAGGCGCGCCCATGCATCAAAAGCACGTTTTTTGCATCTGTCTCGTGCAGGCAGCCTTCGGGCTCTGCATTGCCCCGCGCCTTGCGTAAGTGGTGCCCAGCTGAATGGGTTTGGTGCTGTGGCCGCTATTGGGCTGTTCTCGCTGAGGGAGACATGGCGCTCGAGAGGCAAGTGGCCACGTCAGATGGCAGTGCCATGCATGGAACGTTTTGGTGTCGGTTCTAGTGCTTGGTCTTACCGTAGGCTCCTCCTGCCGCCCGTCTCATCTCGAGCGCCTTTTTGTAAGGTGGAGCGGTGGGCGGCTGCACGGGATCTAGGCTGACATGACCAGTGGGAAGGTGGTAGGTCGCGTCAGCATCGTATGCAGAGAGGTCGCCGCATGCCAGAAACGGCGCAATCCAGCGATTTTCTGCTGTCGTTGTTCCTTCTGCTTCTGCTTCATCCTCCGGACCTAGCTCCAGCTCGGTGACCCCGTCGCTACCTGCGCGGACGCGTCGACCTGGTGATGATGTTGATGGATTAGGCTTCGAGTCCGGCGAAAGCCGCTGGCCGGCGCCCAACGGATTGTCCAGGCTGGCCGTGAAGCCGTCGGGCGGCCTGAAGTTCTCGCACACGATGAATGCCTCGACGCTGCTGGCACGGCTGCTCCGAGGTTTGGCGACCGTGACGTGCTCAAACACGACCTTGAGCTGCGCGTACAGCAGGTCGACGTCCTTGCCACGGAAGATCTTTGCCACAAATTTGCCCCCTGGCTTGAGCACGCAGAGGGCCAGGTTTAGCGCTGCCCAAATCAGCTGGCTCTGAATATAGATGTCCAGGTCGTGCAGCCCAGTTACGTCTGGAGCACCGTCAGACAGCACCAGGTCTACGGGGTGCGACGCCTGAATGGATGAGGATTCCGTGTAGCTTTCTGGGTCGAGCGCCTTGAGCAGTCGCGGGATGGTCGAGGGATGCGTGATGTCTGCCTGCATGGTGACGATGCCTTGGAGCGGGCTCATGGGCTGTAGGTCGATGGCCACAATCTTGACATGCTTTCTGCCTGCCTCTTCTGCTTCTTCTTCTGGCTGAGATGGTGATTGTGCTTCCCCTGCCGATCCAAACACGCCCTGCTTCATGCCTTCGTATCGCTCAATCCATCCCGCCCGCCCAAACTTCTCCCCTTTGATCAGCACGCGCGACAGCACCTGGCTCCAGCTGCCGGGGGCTGCGCACAGGTCGACGACGCGCGTGACTCCGTTAAACAGGTCAAAATGCTCGTCGAGCTGCAGCAGCTTGAACGCCGACCGCGCGCGCCAACCCTGCTCTTTGGCGAGGCGGTAGTAGGCGTCACGCTTGTCCTTGGACGACTTGCCCATTTCTCTCTTCCTCTTCTGTTTTCTTCTTCTGAAACTGAAGAAGGTCACAAAGAATAGAAGAGGGAGAAGAAAAAGAAATATATTTTACCATTTTGGGCAAGGGCTTGGCGGGCGGACCTCACCCAAGACTAGGCCCAAAAATTTATTTCTGTACACTATTTTCTCTTAGATACAGAATGAATCAATAACATTCATTTTGATCCCAAGGTAGAAGTGTAGCAGCAGAGGAAGACGACAATCATGTCCCAGAAGAGGGGCCTTCCCCCAAAGGTGGCTGCCATGCGCGCTCGCAAGAAACAAAAACTCTCGGGCTCTGATGTGACTTCTACAAAAACTCCAAATGAGCGCAAGTTGCTGCACAAGACCAAAGCAGAGGTCAAACTAGACGAACTTGACTGGCGTAGTGTTGAGCTTCCCGACGGCATGGACGACTACGGAGGGTTTTATGGGCTGCAAGAGATTGACGGCGTCGACGTGGTACGCGGCGAGCAGGAAGGCCAGGGTACGACCATCAAGTTTGCCGTCCCAGAGGATTCTGCTTCCAAAGTCAAATCGTCAGGCAAATCACGGGCATGGGAAGACTCTGAAGACCCTTTTCCAGCAGTCATTGAGGAGACAGATGAAGAGGAGCAGGACTCTAACGCATCTGACGACGGCTGGGATGGCTTCAGTGACGATGATGACACTGCAAATCCCAGTTTGCCTTCAGGACATTCACTTCCGAATGGGAATGGTCATGTCCAGTCTGAAACGTCATCTCATGACGAAGAGGAGGATGAACTGGAAGAAGAAGATGAGGATGAAGACGAAGACGACGTGAATAATGAAGAAATTGTTTCTGGACAAACGCCCTCTCAAAAGAAGAAACAGAAGGACCTTGACAGTGCTCTCCAGGCTGGATCATTCACTGCTTTACTCGATGAAGATGCAGACGCCGAGCAAGACCTTGATCTATCAGCTTGGAGGGCTTTACAACTCGCACCCAAGACACTCAGCGCCCTGGAAAGACTCAAATTCGCAAACCCAACTCCTATTCAAGCTCAGAGTATTCCTCTGGTCATGTCAGGAGAAGACCTCGTCGGCAAAGCACCCACAGGCTCGGGAAAGACGCTCGCTTTCGGTATCCCCATCCTCGAGCATTGGCTGTCTGAAGTCAAGCCAAAACTCAAGCACAAGTCCAAGCCAGAAACAGAAGATCGGCAGCAACAAGACAGATCCCACACTGCTTTGATACTGCTACCTGCTCGAGAGCTTGCTCATCAGATTGAGCAGCACCTGAGTGCTCTTTTCGCTGGTGCGGACGACCAAGCTCCCCAAATTGCCACGCTCACTGGCGGCCTGTCAATCATCAAGCAGCGCCGTCTTCTTGAAAAGGCAGATGTTGTCATCGCCACACCTGGTCGTCTGTGGGAGCTGATTAGCGAAAGCAAAAGCGCTCTTGGACCACTGCAGCGAATATCCTACCTGGTCATTGACGAAGCAGACCGATTATTAGCAGACGGTCACTTCAAAGAACTCACACAGATCCTCGATGCTCTTGATCGCAGAGTATACGAAGAGGGCGAGTCAGCATCAGATTCTGACAGACCTACAGCAAACCAAGACAGGCAGACACTCGTCTTCTCGGCAACATTCGCCAAAGATCTCCAACAGAAGCTATCAAAACAAGGCCGTTCGCGAGGTTCAGACAGCAGCAAGGACAACATGGAATATTTACTGAAGAAGCTCAACTTTCGTTCTGCCAAGCCCAAGTTCGTCGATGTCCAGCCCGAATCCCAGATGGCCTCTGGTCTTCGCGAAGGCATCCTCGAATGTCCCAACGGCATGGAAAAGGACCTCTATCTCTACACTATGACACTCTACTATCCTTCGGCACGAACTCTTGTGTTTGTCAACTCGATCTCTGCTGTCCGCCGACTCGTCCCATTCCTCAGCAACCTCAATGTCAACGCCCTGCCCCTGCACAGCCAGATGATCCAAAAGGCACGCCTAAGGTCAATTGAGCGCTTTTCTGGTCAAGATAAGGCCTGGACAGGATCAAGACCCAAAGAGAATGGAGCAGGCGTGGTCCTCGTCGCCACTGACGTCGCTGCCCGAGGCCTTGACATTGCAGGCGTCGAGCTCGTCGTGCATTACAACGTGCCGCGCGCCGCAGACACGTACGTGCACCGCAGTGGACGCACTGCACGGGCTGAACGGCGAGGATCGAGCGTGCTCATCTGCGCGCCAGACGAGGCTGCGGGTGTTCGAAGGCTTGTGGCGAGGGTACATGTCGCCGCTGGCAAAAGTCACAACAAGAGACACGCGCTGCAGAGCCTCGAGCTCGACCGTCGCCTGGCTGCTCGTCTGAAGCCTAGGGTCAAGCTGGCCAAGACGCTGGCCGACGCCGAAATGGCCAAAGAAAAGCAACGCGGCGAGGACAGGGCATTACGTGAGGCTGCCGACGAGCTAGGTGTTGCTTTGGGCAGCGATGAAGACGATGAAGATGGTGCTGTTGAAAAGATGCAAAAGAAGTCAACGAAGGGCAAGCAGCGGCGCGAGCGCGAGCAGCAGAGCCGCACCCTGACAAAAGCCGACTTGCGGCAACTGAGAGGCGAATTGAAGCAGCTGCTAAGTCAACGGATCAATGCGGGCGGCGTCAGCGAGCGCTACATTGCTGGAGGAGGTGTCGACGTGAATGCGTTGCTCCTAGAACGCGAATCTGGAGGTAATGGCCGCTTGCTGGGGAATCTACCGCCGCTGGGCTTTGTCGACTAGACGTTGAATTGTCATGGCAGAAGAAGATAGACCTTTGTAGAGAGACAGTATAATTATAGTATATATACATATATGCATTGCTTTCCCCAAATATCAACGCAGCAACAGTCAGGAATGCCGGGCCAGCGGCTTGACGCCCTTGTGGATCGCTGCTATGCCGCCCGTCAAGTCCTCCCATCCTTTGTTGTTAGGAATCTGAAAGCCTGCATCAGCGATCATGTCGCGGAACTCGGTTTGTTTCGGGAACCGCGCAATGCTTTCCACCAGGTACTGGTAGCTGTCGCGGTCGCCGGCCACGAGCTGGCCAATAATGGGAATCGCATTGAAGCTCCAGCGCTTGTAGACTGCGTCAAACAGCTCGCTGTTAACTTTTGAGAATTCGAGGCACGCAAACACGCCGCCCGGTTTTAGTACCCTAAATGCCTCGCGCAGGGCTGCGGGCTTGTCTGTAAAGTTGCGGATCCCAAACGCCACAGTATATAGATCGATGCTGTCCGAAGGGATCATGTCCAGGTGCTCGGCGTTGGCTTCGACGAAATCAAGCCGTGGCGAGCGTGCGTAGGCGGTCTGCAGGCTGCGCTTGCGGCCCTCGGCCAGCATGTCAGCATTGATGTCGGCCACGGTGACTTTGGTCTTGAGGTCGCCGTGCAGGTTGGTCGCATTGTCGAGCATGCGAAAGGCAATGTCGCCTGTCCCACCTGCGACGTCGAGGATGTTCCAGCCCTGTTGCGGGGACAAAGGAGCGGGAGCGCCAGGGTTGAGGTCGCGGACAAAGTGGTCTTTCCACAGGCGGTGGATGCCGAGCGACATAAGGTCGTTCATCGTATCGTAAGACGAAGCGACGGAAGAGAAGACGGCGCCGACGCGCGACTGCTTTAGAGACTCGGCGACAGTCTCGAAGCCGAAGTCGACCATGCGGCCTGCTGTGGACTGTTGACCATTGTTTGTGGAAGATGAAGAAGGTGCCTGTTGCTCCTGGTTGTGCTGTTGTTGTTGTTGCTGCTGCTGAGCCCGCAGTTGCGAGGTCGTGAAAGCTCGACTGGAGATAGTGTGATGCCGGAGTTGTCGACTGAGCAGTCTGAAGCCGTTAGACTGCCTTGCGCACGCCATGTTGATGTGCAATTGTTGATCAAGAGACGAAAGAAGAGAAAAAAAGTTGCCGAAAGTATAGAGCTGCGGCACTTTGCTTGGCATACGGCTGAAAGAGTATGAAAGAAAAGGAGACGGTTGGCCGCCCCCTTTTTTATAAATGAATTAACACTCGCTATATTGCCGTGTCCATGACTGTATTTACTATAAGACCTTACAGGCTCTGAGACATTTCCTTGGCCTCGTCTTCAAGATTTGCCAGTTTGCGCATGGCCTCTACGGCATGAGGATACATGTCAGCCACCTCGTCAATCAGTCTTTCGTTTCTCTCCAAACCATCATCTCTCAGATGCTCTCTCCAAAATCGAAAACCTAGCCTCTTGCAGTGACTCTTCCAGTCAGATAGGACTTGAATCTCCGCCGATGTGATCAGGCATCTCCTGTTGTGCTGATAGGATGTGTGGTGCGCGACAGCTTCGCAGAGCTGCACCATATTCCGACGCACACTTTGCTGATATTCGTCCCACGACATGAACGGGTCCATGTCCCAAATACTTCGATTCAACATAGCATTGTCGCCGCCTTCACTGCAGCTCTCCGTATCGGTGTGCCAAGTTGCATCAATCATCCAGTCTTGTTGCATGCATTCCATCAACTCAACCGAGTCAGAGAAGTCGTGGGTTCGAAAGTACACCGGACCCGCTCCCCCCAACTTCCAGCTCAGATCTTTGCCATGTGCCAGGTCCAAAGGCGTGCGTCCCTCTGAATCCTCGCGCCAGACAAGGGCCGGGTCTGACAGCAGCAAGACCTCTGCAAATGCCGCCATGCTGCTCGTCACGGCATCGTGTAGAGGAGTACTCCCTTTGCCGTCCAGCATGACCAATTCAACGCCGCCCGAGTACTGAAGCCACAAATTTAAGAGATGGCGTCCTTCTGGGACACGCCAAGGATCGTGACGGTAGTACTCAAGCCAGTACTTGCCTTGATGCTTGAACCAGTAGGCGATAGGGGTCAATAAGCCTCCATCTACGTCACATGTTCCAACGATTAAATTATCCTTGATGCGAGGATCCACAAGCTTCAACAATGGCTTGATCGATTTCCTTCGATGGTCCATCTTGTTGAATGGGACCAAAAGCGAGTGGAGGATATTTCTCCCCGTTTTGTCTCTCGCCATCTGGTCGGCGCCTGCTGCTATCAGCAGTTTGGCGGCGTCGGCATCTCGCAACGCAAAGGCGATCTGGAGCGGGGAGAAGCCACATTGAGGCGATTTCTTATTGATGAATTGAGGCACTCGCTCCAGCAGATGCTGGAGCAGTGCTAGGCGCCTGTCGCTGTGCGTCGTCAGAAGCGCACAGTGGATGACGAGGTCAAGTCTTGAGGTCAGGAATTGGTGGACGAAGGGTTGCAAGTCAAGCGGCTGCTGGTGGCGGACTGCCTCTGCATATTCATGGTAGCAGCGAGCCGGATCCTTGCTAAGAAACCACTCGACCGTGTCGATAGAGCCATTACGGGCTGCCTCGAGGATGGGCGTTGCCCTGCAGGCTGCAGAGCCCTTCAAGTAGGCATTCCCATTACGGTTCTTTACTGCCAGAGCCCAATCGCGCCTTCTCTCACCGTGTACTAGGAGGCCCTCATAGTTATCTTTCTTTTGGAGCTCATCGCACTCTGCGCAGACGCTTTCCACGAGGCTGTCCAAGGCGAGCACAGTGCCGCGCCTCGAGATCATTTCTGCAAGCATGTCTCTACGTCCAAGTCTCATGGCCATCCGCTGTTCGCGAATGCTCGTCTTCTCGATACTTGGACTCGAGTCACAGTACTTTAGCCACATGCTGTTCATGAATGAGAACAGACTCTGGTCTCGAGTGTACAAAGAATATTCGACAAGAGTCAGTCTCGGTGCGTCCCAGCTAAAGGCCCAGCTTTCACGAAGCTCGCGACGTGCGGCTTGGTCGAGCCTGTGAGCTGATTTGCGACACATTTCGGAAGGGTACATGCCCAAATCAATGCCGGCAGGGGTGTCAGATGTGTCGGCTGCAGGCCGTCCATCGGGTGTGAAGATCTGAAACAGCCTGCTCGCAGAGACTCCAGCCTCCAGGACCGATCTAGCGTCCTTGCATCTGCCACTCTGGTTTGCAGTGGTGAGCATGTCCAGAATTGCCTCGGCCACAGCATGCTCACCTCTCAGCATCGCAATCGAGAAGGGGGAAAAGCCGTCAGCGTCTGTCACCGTGAGACATAGAGGTACGTGCTTTGTAGCCGCTCCCTTGCAAGACCCAATGAGGAATTTGATTTTCTCGACGTCACCCTGCCATGCTGCCTCAAAAAGCTTTAGATAAGCTGTCTGCCGTTGCTCAGGTACGCTCCAGTGTAAGTGCCGAAATGTAAACTTAATCTCAAAAGGCTTTGGAGAGGCAGGTTTCTGCGCTGCAGTGTCTTGGACATAGGCTCGTTCGGATTCGCTATCTGAGAGCAGCTCAACAGATGTTTTGGCACCAGAGGCGACAAGGAACACTTCAAGAGTCTCCCATTGCCTTATGCATCTTTTGAGGCTGGTTATTCCCGGCGACACGGCCCATTGGCTCTTCTCGCGACAGTAGTCTTGGTATGCTGACTCACTCCTCTGCTTTTTCTCTTGCAGCAAGCTTCGGGCAGCCCAGCTTCGGTACGAATTCTTTTCGTAAGGATCCAGGTAGTAAGAGTCATGTTGAAGCTCTTGAGGCGCCTCTGGTCCCTCTTGAGCGGTTTGCAGAGCTTTGTGTTGAATGCGGATCCTCTCTCGCACAAGGTCCAGCACAGTCAGGCTCTCGTCGATGGTGATCTTGGCCTTTTCGTTGGTTATCTCAGCCATCGGCATAAGGGAGTTGGGTGAAGCGCCCCTTTCAATCAGGTCCCTAGCGAGGCTGGGGAGACCCTTGATGATGGCCCAAATGACAGGTTGCTGCGTTATCCGCCACAAATTGCGTTTAATGTGCTTAGTGTTGTGCCTGCCAATACGAGGAAGTTTTCCGAATTTTTCAAGGAATGGCTCAAGCAAGGTGTCAGGATCAAGCTCGACGGGAGCGCCCTTGGAGAGCAGCATCCTGGCGGTGGTCAAGTCTTTATTATAGATGGCAACGTGCAGGAGGGTTTGAGAACACCAGTTGGGCAGTTCGCCCAAGAGAACTTGGCCAGTAGCCTTCTGAAGTGCGGCTTGGTGCTCAGTATCGAGGATTGTCTCGACAGTGCCAGCCTTTGCACTGACAATGCGGTGCAGTGTGGACACGCCACTGGCATCTGTCTGGAGTGGCGAAGCCCCTAAGCTGAGCAGTAGGCTAGTCATAGCGTTTGCCTTGTCTTGGGGCAGGCGAGATGCCAATTCCAGCGTCGTAAGCAGTCCAAAATCCTCATCTACTCCTGGCGAGGGCTTCACTGGCAATGTGACGTCGGCGCCAAATCGATGGACCAAGTCAACGACAATGTGCACGTGTCCGCCAGCAATGGCATAATGCAGAGGCGATGCATTGTGTTCCCGGCTGAGGACATTGACGCCGTCGTAGACATGAGGCGCCTGTGCATCTTCTGTTTGTCTTTCTTTCTTGTCGTGTGCGTCAGGCTTATGTTCCTTTTCAGCCTGGCATCTTATGTTCACAAGTATAGTGTCAGCTTCGTCGTCGTCTGACTGGTCGATGACGGCCTGCTTGAGCTGTGCGTCCTCGTCCAGGATGCAAGGATTCGACTGTCTTTTCTCCTGCTCGTCTCTGGCCTTGTCATTGCGGCTCTTGTCGAGAATGGCTCGAACCATGCCTGCATGGCCACGTGAGGCTGCCAGATGCAATGCCGTCTTGCCATCGGATGTCCAAGCATTGAGGTTTGCGCCCTTTTCGATGAGGTAGAGGCAGACTTGGGTAGAAGAGGTCATGACAGCGAGGTGCAGAGCTGTCCTGCCCACAAGATCACGTCTGTCGATCCAAGTCTTGTCCTGGGAGCACGAATCGCGGACAAAATCTACATTGTTGTCTACAACGGCTTGAAAGAAGCTTTCTTCCTCGCTGAAGTACGCTGGGTGACACCTGTGCAAAGCAGTCAGTAGGATCGGAGGGGAGGATATTCTTGGGTCATACCAATTGCCTTCTGTCGAAGGATTGAAGCTGCCAACAGTCTGGCGGCCGGTATCATCCGCGGAAAAAGACACCCGGCCAGAGACATAGCGCTTGTCGGCCTCGGAGGCGACTTCAGAGCTTGCAACTTTCGGGCAAGAGAGGCAGCAGTCCTCGAGCACATGTTGGACAGATCCAACAAAGGCGGGGTGGCGATGCAGATGCTTGCGACCATGCTCTGATGGATTCCATTCGGTATTTAGAAGCAAGTCGTTCGCAAAGACCAGCTTCTCGACCCTCTGGGCATGCCAGTGCGGTCCGTATGGAATTTTCATGGTGTGGTAGCCAGCCAGGCTGCCTATTTCGTCATAATCATCCTGCCATTCTGGCATGGGCTTGCTGTCGCCAGGTTTGATATTGGCAGTCAGTTCGACACCGTGGCCCTGACAGCTGTGCTCGACTCGGCATCCACGTTCACCGCGCCTTTGGGCCATGTATGCGCTACGGGCTTCGTCTTTGGAAGACTTCTCGAGAACAAGAAGGCGGGCCAAGCCACTGGCACGGGCAGCGGTGTGGTCGAATATGGCAGGGTTCACCCTCGAGCGATCAAGGGATGCCCAGAAGACTTCGAATCCGCGCTGCGAGTATTTGAACAAGCGGTGCTCATAGGAGGGAGAGCATCTGGAGAGGTCGACGGTGTTGACCTGACTCATGAAGGCTACGAGGGCTCGAGGGCTCATGTAGACGTGCGAGCCGTTGTAGGCGACACAGGCGCTGTCAATGTCAAATCCAGCCAGGATCTCGGATATGGACTTGTAGATGCGCAGGATTATCTGCACGTGGCGCACAGGATAGCGGCTGACGATAGTGATGGTGTTTCTGGTCCTGACCGTGGTTGTGTCGCCGAGGACAGAATCACGAATGGCACGTTCAATCTGCTTGATCTTTTCAAATGCTGCTTCTTCGGTGAGTCCATAGAGAAATAGGTCGATGTCGGACT
Source organism: Erythroxylum mucronatum (assembly GCA_027563825.1). NCBI lineage: Eukaryota > Viridiplantae > Streptophyta > Magnoliopsida > Malpighiales > Erythroxylaceae > Erythroxylum > Erythroxylum mucronatum. Next base: position 140,708 of record JAOSBP010156359.1, read on the forward strand.
CTGGTGCGAGCTCTTCGTGGTACCACCTGCGCATGGCACATTTTGAGCCAACGTATTCGGTGGGAGGCGGCAGCAGGGATGTCATAACACTACCACCGGCTGCGACAACATTGCTCCAGTCTAAATGAGACAGGGAGGATTCAGTGAAGAGGTTGAAGTTGCTTTGAAATTCCTTCAGGGAGGGCACTATCGCCTGGGTTCCATTCTCACGTCGCTGCTCCGGCTTGAGGGCAAGAATGTAATTCTCGCGCTGCTGTGCGGTTTCTGCGTCGAGCTTACGAGCTCTGACCTTGACGGCATGCTCGTGTCCTGCATAGACGGATAGGAGGTTCACCAGAGGATCCTCAAGGCAGGGATGATTTGGCTGTTGGGCAAATATCTCACGAAGCCTGGACTCGTAGGCATCGAATGGTTTCAGCTGATCGGACAGTGGCACGTCAGGCTGTTTAGCAAGGTAAGCAATGAGGTCTTGCGGCTTAGCAGGTAGCTCAGGAAGCGCTGTATGCGCCATTGCCTGGTATTTGCAACTGCATCTGTTGTACTGTAGTTACTGGCTTCAGACGAAGGACTACTGTCCTGCACTGTTTGGAAGAAGCGAGAGAAGTCATAAGGGCATGCCCTGTCCCTTGAACCACACTACTTGGTCGGACCATTTCAAAGGCCATGTCTGACATGACTGACACTATATGACTCGAGGCTGGGGGCTAGCTGCAGGCTGCACAGGGCATCTAGCGCGTAATGCTGCCTGCATCGCAGGGCGCGAACAAGGCGCCACGGCCGTCCGGTTTGTGCTTGGGCTTGCTGTGCCACATGCTTGTGGAGAGAGTTGGAGAACGGAGCGCCTTGGTGTTGGCTGATAGGAGGAGAAGTTGAGCCTCTGAAGATGACCTGTGGGCGCCAAGACTTGAATCCATTCTGGGAGCCTTTGTGAGAGGGACTGGTGAGCATGTCTTCAGGATTTGAGTATATTTGCGGAACGACAGGAGACATGCTTTGTTTTCATGTTGTAAAATCAGAAGATTTGAATGAGACTGCAAATGTGGTTCCAGCGTAGCCGTACATTCTAGTGGGCTCAGCTCTAGACCATTGAAGGGCTATCTATCAGCCTCGCATTCGTCCTTGGAATGCGTGCAGGTTTATCATTTGTATATTCTAATGGGCTCACCAGAAAAGTGATACTTCTATTTTTGTAGATAGACCACGACAGAGTTGAAAACATGTCGAACGATCAAATTATGAATAAAATCTATCAGCGACTGAAAGAATTCTGCTTGTAGCGAAACAAGTCCAATGAGAAAGCACAAGAAGGAGGTTCAAGGCATCCTCTGATTATGCTGTAACGAGCATGACAGAAGCTACTTTAGATTTCAAAGTGGGCTAACCTTTGTGGGAATCTTCAGACTAGCTAATTGGTACTAGAGAACCCACAGCAGCTGAGTATATTGCCGTCACGCGCTTTCCATGACAGAAGGCACTGCAAATCGAGTATGCACATACTCTTATACACTTATATAGAACTTCCAGAAGGCATGTAGATCATTCTTAATCCTACGAGGGGAATTACCTGAATCAAAATTGAAATTTCCCCGGAAGGTCTGGTTACATATGCCCAATCTGATAGTGCCACTTCTCCCGTCGAGAGGGTCGCTATCAATAAGCGTCTGAGAGTAACTCACCGCCTTGGCTATTTGCAGTAGCACATACTGAATATCCTATCACGGGGGCCCTTAGCAGCATTCGTGCAGCGGACTAACTCCACGGTGGAAAGGAATGTTGGGGGAGGAGAGAGAAAGAGAAAGATATCATTCTGCTCAAAGGAGTAGCTCCGAGTACTCCTAGTGGACGGTTTGTCAGATATGACATGTGCTCACCTGAATGTCTAGTAGCAAGATCTCCATCAAGAGGAGAATTCTCACTGGAAATATGATCCTGCATCAACAAGGGCCAGGAAAGGCAATAGAGTCTTTGTAATGTCACGTGCAAGATGCAGAGTTGGTCAACTCCTTGGTCTGAGGAGGAGGGCCATAGCGCAGATGAAAGCGCCGCAGCTGCGAGCATCTTTCTGATACTCAACTAGCTGCGCCATTGACACTCATTGATACCTAGAAAGAGGAAAGAAACAAATAGGCAGAAGCAATAGCTCTCTGCCCAGAGTAAAAAGGACCTCGGGCTGGGTCGGCAGCCAATGACGTTGGGCGGAATTGGGCCAAAGAAAACATCAGCCAGCAAGACCCTCACTTTTTTTACTCGAGCCCGCTCCGGAAACTCCTCAGCCTCTTCTTCCAACACGAAGCCTTTCTTCATCGGGATCAGTTCTGAAGTCTCTGTATGTTCTCTCTGTCTGTCCAATTGACTGCTATAATGAGCGGGTGATCTAATTCGAAGAAAAACAGTCTCCTTTGACATAGCCGCCGCCGCAGCCCCTCTACAAAAACAAAATGCCAGAGTTTACATATTCTGATGTGTCTGAGCACACCGGCAGGAAGGACCTGTACATGGTCATCCACGACAAGGTCTACAATGCGTCAAGCTTCGTGGACGAGCATCCGTAAGATGCAGCAAAGGTTCAAGGCAGAGATGAGCCGTGGCTGACCAGGCGACAGAGGCGGTGAAGAGGTGATGCTCGACGTTGGCGGGCAGGATGCCACCGAGGCTTTTGAGGACGTGGGGCACAGCGATGAAGCGCGTGAGATCCTCGAAGGTCTGCTCGTGGGCGACCTGAAGCGCCTGGTAAGATTGATGCGGCATTGTCAGCAGACAGCACACTAAATGTCCTGCTACAGGAGAGCGATCCAAAGCCCAAGGCCAACCCACCCGGCGTGTCGGCTCCAAAGCCAGATGGTTCAGGTTCGAACGTCACCATGTTTGTGGTGCTTATCGCGGGTGTTGCCGCAGCGCTGGGAGCCTACCAGTACCTGCAGAGCCAGAAGGACAAATGAGGAGGTCAGAGAGAGAGAAGGGGTGAAGAGGTGGAAAGGGAAGAGAGGGAGGAGAAAGACAGAGAGAGGAAGTGGAAGAGGGGGATGGCAGAAAGAATAGATTCAACTATAACACCAATTGGAGGTTTAGTGGAGGTCAAGTCAGAGGAGCAGACAAGCCACATGATTCAAATTCCCCTCTGGTTAGTCCTATGTAGAGGTCGCATGTGGACAACATTATACTGAGCTCTCACACGATCCTCCTGTACTGTGTGCTCTTAAACAATCCCTCCCCAAAGCTTCCGCCAGCCAGAAACATGTACCTGCCACGGCCAATCAAATGCCAACGGGCAAACTTGACACTAGATTCGGGCTAGGGTTGTTGTGGCTGTGGCAAGAATTTTCCTCTATTACATTGACATGGCTCTGCCCGTGTGCGTGAGGCGTTTTCTTGCCTCGATGAGGGGCGCGCCAGCTGCAGATCTGGCGCTAGGAAAAGCACGTAACTGGCTCGTGGGATATCGTGTAGATATCATGGAGGCACATACCAGCAACAAAGCTTGATGACGGCGGAGGCGTTTGGCCAGCGCCCAGCGACAGGTGACGAAAGTGGGACGCCGCCAGCAACAATCAGCGGGAAAAGGGCCCCCGAATTTCAGAAATCTGTGGCCTGTCCGGGATGGCGAATTGTGCAAAAGTTGCATTGTAGATCCCATCTTTTGCTTTTGTCTGCTGTAATCTGTGTGCCGCCAACAAGCGCGTGGCGCGCCCCTCCTCTTCCCTTGCTGTATTTCCAAGTTTCCGCCACCATCGACCTACTACCACTACCACCTCTCTCTCTCTCGCTCACCTCAACTCTGTCCCCCATCTTTCATCTGTCTGCGAGTGTGTGTGTCTCTCTGCCAGCCTCTGTGCGCGCGTCAGATACCTCTCAACCGCCAAGTCCGTGTCCTGGGTCGAGCGCCGTGCAGCATGAGATAAGGCCTGGACCATTCTGTCGCCTGCGCCAGAGCTGGAGGGCTGCCCCGTCAATCACCGCATTCTCCAACCGCCAGAGCAAGAGCCCCGCCGTCATTCTTATTGCAGCAGAGACAAGCAAGCTCAGAAAGCCTCTCGCATTGATGTTTCCTCCGCCCACCACCTAGCTTCACCTCCCGCGCGCCGCTCCTCAAACCGTGCCTTCTTCCCCAGCTGGAAGTCGGCCACTGCGAAACCAAGCTTGAGCCATGGAACACCACAGTGACAAGATATCGGGCGTCGGCGGCAGCAGCAGCAGTGACCCAAAAGGCGAGAATGACAAGGACAGCGGTGCTCCCAGCTCTGCTGCTACCACCACTCCACGCCGTGCTGAAAAGGCGGTTCCCTCCATCTTCACCAACAATCAGAATCTACCCTCGTCCAGCCGTCACAAGGACCAGGATGACGGCCCTTCAGACGTCGTCAACACGCCCACTCCGTCCTCGGCCAGGCAGCGCACCTCGTCCATCGGTGCCCTTTCGGCCAGCACAGACGGCCCAATGAGCCCTTCGGCCACCGACCGTGTCTTTCCCATCCGCTCCTTTGTCTCTGTCGACCCCACTCCCACACCAGGTGCCATATCCGACACCAGCAAGGACAGCGCTGCCGGTGGCTACTTCAGCGTCCGTCGCATGACGAGCTCTCGCAAGAGCGCCAGCAGAGAGAGGGCAAGGATACCTGAGGAGGAAGGTGAGGCTGCTTCTGCTGCTGTCGCCGCCGCCGCCGCCGCCGCCGCCTCAAAGACAAACGACAGTGCCTACGAAGCTGGCGAGGAGAGCACCGCCGAGTCGGTCAGCTCGATAAGGGGCCCTTTGATGCGCAGCACCAAATTCCGCATCCCCCACGGAGAGCAGGCTCTCACTGTTGCTGCCGACGACGGCTCATCACCAACCAATAGCTTTGTGGGCAGCACGGCGCGTGGTGGGCCGGGCAGCACCAGGCCGCGATCTCGTCAGAGCGCCCGCAGCGGCGACGACAACTTGGGCGGCCTGCTCACAGCCCGCTTCAAGCACGTCGTCACCGACGGAGGCCACCACGTCATCACAGGCAGAGACGGGGAGACGCTCCAACGCTGCGAGGACGAGCCCATCCACATTCCAGGCGCCGTCCAGTCGTTTGGCGCTCTCGTCGCCCTCAAGGAAGAGTCAGAAGGCAAGTTGGTCGTCCGCATCGCCAGCGAAAACTCACAGCGCATCCTTGGATTCTCACCCAAGCAGCTGTTCGAGCTCTCCAGCTTCACCGACATACTCTCCGACGAGCAGGCCGACAACCTGCTCGATCACATCGACTTCATCAAGGACGAAGGTGCCGACGTCGAGGCGGACGGCCCAGAGGTCTTCACCCTCTCAATTCGGTCTGGCACCAGACGCCGCTCTACTCGCCTCTGGTGTGCCATGCACGTCAATGATAAAAACCCCGACCTTGTCATATGCGAGTTTGAGCTCGAAGACGACCAGGAGAACCCCCTGGTGCCCGTCAACGATTCGACTCCAGAGCCACCCGAGGATACGCTGTCGAGTGAGCCCACGCCCGAAGAACTCAGGGAGAGCACAGAAGCTAGGAACAGGCCTCTCCGTGTGCTGCGAAGTGCCCGCAAGCGGAAGGGCGAGGCCGCCGCCATGGAGGTCTTCAACATCATGTCCCAGGTGCAGGAGCAGCTCGCCGAGGCGCCCAACCTGCAGGAGTTCCTCAAGATCCTCGTCGGCGTCGTCAAAGAGCTGACCGGCTTCCACCGCGTCATGGTCTACCAGTTCGACCAGGCCTGGAACGGCAAGGTCGTCACCGAGCTCGTCGACCCGCGCGCCACAAAGGACCTCTACAAGGGCCTGCACTTTCCGGCCTCTGACATACCCAGGCAGGCCCGTGACCTGTACCGCATCAACAAGGTGCGTCTGCTCTACGACAGAGACCAGGAGACGTCCCGCCTCGTCTGCCGCACCCTCCAAGACCTCGAACAGCCCCTCGACCTGACCTACGCCTACCTGCGCGCCATGTCGCCCATTCACATCAAGTATCTCGGCAACATGGCCGTCAGGTCGTCCATGTCGATATCCATCAACGCCTTTGACGAGCTCTGGGGTCTGATATCCTGCCATGCCTATGGGCCTCGAGGCACCCGCGTCTCCTTTCCCATCCGCAAGATGTGCCGTCTGGTCGGTGACTCGGCCTCGCGCAACATTGAGAGAATATCCTACGCCACCAGGCTGCAGGCCCGCAAGCTCATCAACACGGCTCCGACCAAGAAGAACCCCTCTGGCTACATCATCGCCTCGTCGGACGATCTGCTGAGTCTGTTCGACGCCGACTTTGGCCTGCTGTCCATCCACGACGAGACCAAGATCCTAGGTAAGCTTGAGGCCACGCAAGAGGCCCTAGCCATGCTCGAGTACCTGCGCATGCGCCGCTTCACCTCCGTCACCATGACCCAGGACATCAAGGCCGAGTTTCCCGACCTGCGCTATCCACCCGGCTTCCAGGTCATCGCCGGCCTGCTCCTAGTGCCTCTGACCGTGCGGGGTGACGACTTCATTGTCTTCTTCCGCAAAGGCCAGCTCAAGGAGGTCAAGTGGGCCGGCAACCCCTACGAGAAGTTCATCAAGGAGGGCACCGAGGGCTACCTCGAGCCCCGCAAGAGCTTCAAGACGTGGCGCGAGACCATCATCGGCCGCTGCCGCGAGTGGACCGAGGAGGAGGTCGAGACGGCTGCCGTCCTGTGCCTCGTCTACGGCAAGTTCATCGAGGTCTGGCGCCAGAAGGAGGCCGCCCTGCAGAACACGCAGCTCACCAAGCTGCTGCTGGCCAACTCGGCCCACGAGGTGCGCACCCCGCTCAACGCCATCATCAATTACCTGGAGATCGCCCTCGAGGGCTCCCTCGACCAGGAGACGCGCGACAACCTGGCCAAGTCGCACTCGGCCTCCAAGTCGCTAATCTACGTCATCAACGACCTGCTCGACCTGACCAAGACCGAGGCCAGCGAGCAGCTGGTGCACGAGGAGAAGTTCGACGTCGCCGCCACCTTCCGCGAGGCAGTGGACATGTTCCAGGGCGACGCCAAGCGCAAGGCCATCACCCTCGACGTCGTCACCCACCCCAACGTCCCGCCCGAGGTCCTAGGCGACCAGCGCCGCGTGCGCCAGGCCGTCTCCAACATCGCCGCCAATGCCATCCAGGCCACGTCGCAGGGCGGCATCGTGAGCGAGATCAGCCTCGTTAGCAAGACCAGCGAGCGCCGCGTCGTCGTCGAGGTCGCCATCGAGGACTCAGGCACCGGCATGGACACAGACAAGCTCGACGCCCTCTTCGCCGAGCTCGAGCAGGCCCAGACCGAGTCGGACGCCCTCATCGAGGAGACCATCGCGCCCAACGCCCGCTCCATGATCAGCAGCAACAAGGAAGAGGAGAAGACGACGCTCGGCCTGGGCCTGGCCGTCGTCGCCCGCATCATCCGCAACATGGGCGGCCAGCTGCGCGTCAAGAGCGAGCCCGGCGTCGGCTCGCGCTTCGTCATGCAGCTGCCCTTCGACCTGCCCGACTCGGCTCCAGTACCCGTTCTGGAGGCGCCAGGGTCGACGCCGCCGCAGCAGCTCGAGCACGCCAAAGAGGGCGGCCTTGCGAGCGGCGAGAGCCCCGCCAAGGAGGTCACGCTCGTCGCCCGGCACGACGACGGCAGCAGCGGCGTCAGACGCAACTCGCAGTCGAGCGGCAGCGGCAGCGGCAGCGGCAGGGAAGCCTCGCCGATCCTCTCGCGTCGCGGGAGCAACGAGAGCATCCACAGCAGACGCAGCATCACGGGCAGCATTAAGAGTGGCCAGAGCTTCGCCAGCTTCTCCAGCGGCAAGAGTGAGGCCGATCGCCTCATCGAGGCCATCCAGGAGCCCAGGACGCCCGGCGGCGGCGACGTGGCGAGCAGGTCCAACAGCGCCTCGGCACGCGACCGCCAGCGCAACCGCGTGTCTTGGGGTGAGGATCCGCCCAAGGCTCGCCGCTCGCAAAGCCACGAGCTGGTCGATATAGGACCCAAGACACCCAAGCACAAGCGCGAGTCTCGGCCCCTGACTCCTGGAAAGGTTGATGTCGCCTCGTCGAATGCCCCACTGCGGGCCATCAGGATGCCCGACGACCCCTTCTCGGCCAACCCAACCACCAATATCGAAATCGGCGAGCCAGCAAGCAATGAACCAGAGTCAGGCGTCGCTAGATCTCCAGACCCAACCTCGGCTTCCAAGACGCAGCACTTTCGCGTACTTATCGCCGAGGACGACCCCATCAACAGCAAGATTGTGCAGAAGCGCCTGCAGAAGCTGGGCCACTACACTCACCTGACCGTCAACGGCGAGGAGTGTGCCAGCACCTTTGGCGACCGCTGCAACGACTTTGACGTCGTGCTCATGGACATGCAGATGCCCATCGTCGACGGCATGAGCTCCACCAAGATGATCCGTTCGTTTGAAAAGTCCAACCCCTCGCGTCTACGGTCCCGCTGCGCGACCGCCAACGGACGCATCCCCATCATCGCAGTATCGGCCTCGCTGCAGGAAAAGGACAAGGCGCCCTGCCAAGACGCTGGCTTTGACGCCTGGATCCTCAAGCCCATCAACTTCAACAGGCTTGTTGAGCTGATGGTGGCCATCGAGGACGATCAGGTCAGGCAATCTGTCCTCTACCAGCCAGGCAAGTGGGAGCAGGGCGGCTGGTTCCACCTCGACGCCAGGGACCAAGATCAAGCCGAGACCAAACCGTCGGAAAAGACGCCATTCGCAGACGACCAAAGCCTTGCCGACGAGGGCAAGGCAGAAGCACAGAGAGAAGAGGGCCAGCCCCCGAGACACGCCGAGCGTCAAGAGGCCGCCTCTGAGCAGCCCTCAATAGAGCCTTCCGAGAAGCCTGCCGCCACCTGAAATCTTTTTCTCCAACCTGCGGTTGGCTTGATCTTTCCAACATTGTTTCATAGACGCATTGCCCAAGCGATGGTGTTTGATTTTCTTCTCTTCTGTTTACTCTGGGGGAAAAGGGAACGGCGCACTATTTCTTTCTGAGAGGAGTTCTTGCAATCTTGATGCTACAAGGGAAGCCCTTCTATCGGGTTTTTGTCATTGGGGCCATGGGAACAAAGATGCATTTTCTGGACGAGTGATGATGGAAAAGAGTCAGTCTAAAAGAGGGAATGGGAATGTACGAAGCTTTCTCGTCAAGCTCAAGACCTTGGAAATTCTTAACTATGGTTTACCGATCTTCTTTTACCATTAAAGTCTTTCTGATGAAGTTCATTTTGTTTGAGTCAAAGTGCTGACCTTAAATGGCTGCAACTTTGGATTGAAGTTGAAGTTGCGTCTCGTACTACATCGTACCCTGCTGGTGCTGACTAAACCTTCCCTTCTCTTTCCTGACCTGACCAGAAACCTTTCTCTCATCTCTCTCTTTCACCATCATATCTTACCGAACTACATGTCCGTGGAGTTCCCACGATTACTAGAACAATGACATGCTTGACGGAGACACACGATCAGCAAACATGCGGCCTTTCAACATCAGCACAGAAGCCATGGCATAAGCACAGATGCGCATTCGACATGCAAGTGCTCACGGATAAGCATTAGCTTCGCCAGCCCGGTTCCGCATGGCGCCTCTCGACGCGCTCCAATGAGGGCCTAGCGTCGCGCTCCAGGCCCCAATCATACACCGTAAAGCTCCGCCCCTTGGGGGCTATTCAGCGGCACGACGGCGTCATTGGGAATGGTTATGGCAGTAACATCGGCGCGCCCGAATTACCTCTGTCCAAAGGCCTCAGCTTACTTTGGCTCACGTTTCTGTTGACGACCCTACTTTTCTTTTGGCCTACTTCCTTTCCTTCCCTCACCCTGCAAATTTGTCATCCCAGCCCGAAAATAAACAATGAATAGCCGCAGTTGACGTTGCGCTGGTAGTACTACTGATGCTACTGCTACTGCCACTACTACTCTGGCTCGTTTGACAAGACACAGCTGGTAACAGAGAGACGTCATGTCAGACTGCTGCGAGCCTCGGCCGACACGTGCGGTAATTTTGTCGCTCTTATTAACTCTACCGGGTGTCTTTGCAGCAATAACAGTGGATCCGCGGCCAGGTAAGTTGCGACTTCAACCAGGAAACCGCCCAGACGTTTAGGCTGACAAGACATCCTGCTAGGGTCTGGTGCGCTGGCACCTAGCTACAGCAGCAGCAGCAGCAGCAGTAGCAGCACGACGTTTGTCACGTATGTCGCCAGGCAAGCACGGCCACGATGGCTCCCGCACAGGGAATCTTCTCAGTCGCAGCTCCAGGGCGCAACGGGAGGCCCTGCATTCCCTCTGCCGCGCACCCATATCGTAACAAAAGCGACAACGGCGTCCACCTCTGCCCCGTCAGACCAGAGCTCGGCGAGCACAGAGGAGGATCCCGGGCCTGAGACTATATCCTTTCCTCCCAGCTTGAGCGCGCACATTGAAAGCAGCGTGTCGCCCAGCGCCGCGTCCCCCTCCCAACAACAAAGGTCCGGCATATCATATGTGCCAGGTATCAAGACAACTCAATCGTCGCTCGACCTGCCCTCTGTGACGGGTGGACCGCTACAGAATCCAACCCCCATACCCTACCAGCCCGAGCCATCACCAAGTACCATCATTGCCTCGTCGGTGCGCACGGAAACCCCGGGGACGTCACTCTATGGACCAACCGGCCCCAACACGACCCCGTCACCGGGCAATCCATATGAACCTGACACGTCTGGAACGTCTGATTCGCCGGGGACTCCCGGAACGCCTGCAGGGTCTGGAGGGGGAGAGCAGGCATCTCCTCCCAACTATGTGACAGAGCCGCTGACTTTGACGTCGGGAACGGCCATCATCACGACATGGACAGTGGTCACGGGTCCTCCAAGCGGCGGTGCTACGGCGAGCGTCTCTCTAGAGCTTGCCACGGCACGTGGGGAGAGCACCCTGTCGTCTGTGGCCATCCCAACAGGCCCCATCGTGGTGCTGCCACCATCCTCGGCAGGACCAGCTCCAGTCTATGGGGGCGGTAGTGCCACCTCGGTCGGCCCCGCCACTGTCTCTGGCGCAGGTGACTCTTCTGACGGGTCTGGCGGCAGAATCGGCTCTGGACCAGGCGCAGACGGCCAGACCGATTCTGGGCCAAGCTCTGCAGACTCGACGAGCGGTGCCTCATCGACATCTGGCGCCACTTCTTCCGACGTGGCTGCTGCGGCTCCAGGGGCCGAGCCAACGCTGCAAGACGCAGCGGCCGCGAGGGTCGGCCAGAGTGCAGCGAGTCTGCTTCTCCTGCCGCTTGTTGCAATGGGCTTGGTCGTGTAAGGGATATTTTTGATGGCATTAGATTTTTGGCATGAGCGATTTGGAACTAAAAAAAAGGGGGCGTCTTTGAAAGTCAGGATGGGGCATGGGAGCAATTTTATTTTCTCTGGGGGGGAAAAACCAGATATTGTATATACACACAGACATTTGGAGAAGAAAAACATGGGGAATAACAATATCCTTTTCAGATTTGTCCTGTTTGAAGGGATTTGTTCTGTCTGTCTATCGGTAACACCTGTCTTCTTCTTCTTCTTCTAGTTGACGCCCTTATTCGTACATTTCTTCTCTTTTCTTCAAAACCATGCCAGCTTTTCTCCAATATGCAAGACTGAAAAGACATTCATGCCAGCCGCGCCAGCGTTGCCTTGCCTGCGCGGCTCTCATTGGCTCGGCCCAGCTGCTCGCTGACCCATGATCCGACTCTTGCAACTTCGGCCAAGTCAACGCCCGTTTCGCAGCCCAACGAGTGCAGGTGGTGCACAAGGTCTTCAGTCGCAACGTTGCCAGTCGCCCCCGGGCTGTACGGGCAGCCACCCAGGCCGCTGACTGCACTGTCGTACGTCGTCACCCCGTGCTCCAGCCCCACCAGCGTGTTGACGAGCGCCTGCCCGTACGTGTCGTGAAAGTGTAATGCAATGTCCTCGGTGCGGATTCCCGCCTGCTGCATAGTGCGCAGCAGCTCTCGCGTGCGTGGCGCTGTGCCCATGCCTGTCGTGTCTGCCACTGACACCTCGTCTGCGCCCATTTCGAGCAATGCGGCGGCCAGCTCGGCGACGCGGTGTGGGGAGACGTCAGGTCCTTCGTAGGGGCAGCCCAAAGCTACAGATATGTAAGCTCGCACCGAGTGACCTGCCTCGCGTGCCTTTGCGACCAGTGGCTGGAAGCGCTCGAGCGACTCGGCAATGGTGCAATTTGTATTGCGCTTCGAGAACGACTCGGTGGCTGCGAGAAAGATGGACACCTCGTGGCTCTTCCGCGAAAATGAAGGATCGCCATCAGGAGGAAGCGCAGGCGATTCGTCACTGTTCTGCTTGTAGGTCGAAAGAAAGTTGTCCAACCCCTTGACGTTAGGTAAGAGCCATTGGTACGTAATGGGAGTCGCCGACTGCGGCATGTCGCTCAGAATGTTGTCAAGGATCTCGGCCGAGTTGGCCATCTGCGGCACCCACTTGGGCGACACAAACGACCCAGCCTCAATAGTTTCTAGGCCTGTCCGCGCGAGGCGTCGCACCAGCTCGATCTTTGTTTCGACGGGAATCGACTGCTTCTCATTCTGCAGGCCATCTCGTGGGCCAACCTCGACTATGCGGACATGTGTCTTTGCGGCAGCTTGTGGGGTCGACGCAAAGCTGCGGCGAGTTTGGCTGCCTCTGTGGGCAGCTACCCGGCGCGAAATGCATGCTGACCGGTATATGGTATTTGGCAAGGTTCTCAGAGTCGATGTCAACAAAGGCGGCGGCGGCATGATTGCATGGTTATTGTCCTTGAAGTTGGATGAAGGTGAAAGCAAAATGCGGGGAGAGGTTGTATGATTCCCCGCATGACCGATGATATATCCGCCTTAAGTCCATCTGAAGCTTTTCTTTTCTTTCAAACTCCCCTCTTCGTTTGTTTTCGGTCTCCTTGCATCTTGTTCAACATGGAGGAGGACCGCGAGGCTACGAATCTGGGTCCAGAAACCCCAGCAGAAGTCCCAGAAGCCCCAGAAGCCCCAATCGAGGCCAAACAGCCAAAGAGACGCTTCATCGGGCGGAGGGCAGCTCTGGAAAAGGCAGCAAATGCCGCAAATGGCACGTCTAGCGAGCAGCAGCAGCAGCAGACGATTGAGGGCGGCGGCGCCCTAACGGGTGAGAGAGAAAATAAAATCCCTGACAGGATCCTTTGCCATGCAGCTGACTGTCTTGTTTCATCAAGCGCCCCGTCCCAGAAGAGGCGCGCGCACGTTGCACCAGGTGCCCGATGAGATTCTGCACAACACGGACATCAACGAGGCCATTGCGCACCTGCCGGCCAACTACAACTTTGAAATCCACAAGACGATCCACCGCGTGCGTAGCAGTGGCGCCAAGATGGTCGCGCTGCAGTTCCCCGAAGGATTGCTCCTGTTCGCGCCAGTGATATCTGACATTCTGACCCGTTTCTGCGCCGGCACCGAAACGGTCATTATGGGCGACGTCACGTACGGGGCGTGCTGTATCGATGACTACACGGCACGAGCGCTGGGCTGCGACCTGTTGGTGCACTACGGGCACAGCTGCCTGGTGCCCGTGGACACGACAAAGGGAATCCGCACGCTGTACGTATTTGTCACGATAGGAATCGACGTGGAGCACCTGATAGCGACGGTCGAGCGCAACTTTGGCGGCGGCACCAAGAAGAAGATTGCGCTAGTGGGTACCATCCAGTTCAACGCGACTCTGCACCAGATGGTGCCGAGACTGAGAGCCATTGGGCTGGATGCGGTGCTGCCGCGAAGCGCACCGCTGTCTGCGGGAGAGATCCTGGGCTGCACGGCCCCCACGCTGACGGCAACTATCAACAAGGAGCAGGAGGCGGAGAAGGGAGCCGAAGCAACAGATGCAGACATGATTCTTTACGTGGGGGACGGGCGCTTTCACCTTGAGTCAATCATGATAGCCTCGCCGCAGCTGCGGGAGCGCACGTATCGCTACGACCCATACTCTCGACGGCTGACGCACGAGTCATACGAGCACAAGGACATGCACTCACTGCGCCGATTGGCCATCCAAGGCGCTCGGCGGACCCTCGTAGTCCAGCCGGAGCACGTGCCCGGCGGCAGCAGCAGCACCTCAGCCGCCGACGCCGCCGCCGCCGCCGTCGATGTTGACGACGACGACGACAGGTCATCGCTTCAAACTGCCGTACCCAAGACGTGGGCTCTGGTGCTGGGGACGCTGGGCAGGCAGGGCAATTCCAACACGCTGGATCTTATTACAGGCCACCTTGACCGGATGGGGATGCCGTGGGTTACGCTGCTGCTGTCAGAGGTGTTTCCCCAGAAGCTGGCGCTCATGAGTCGCGACATCGGTGTCTGGGTCCAGGTCGCGTGCCCGCGGCTCAGCATCGACTGGGGCTACGCCTTCGAGCGACCGTTGCTGAGCCCCTACGAGGCGCTGGTCGCGCTGGGAGCCAGACAGGGCGAGTGGGAGGGCTCCGAAGAGCAGCAGGTGTACCCGATGGATTACTACGAGAAGAACGGTCTGGGAAGGACAAACGAGGTCGACGTCGTTGCGGCCAAGGCGGCGGCGGCGGCGACGGCGGCGACGGTGACGGCGAAAATCCCGATCCAAGCTGGCTGACAGGGTTTTTGACCTCTCTCTCTGTCTCTCTGTCTCTGCGCATTCAGTACTGTTCCCAAAATGGACTATGCTGCTGCGTTGGAACAAGAAACAGAGAGAGAGGAAAAAAAACACAAAGACCATTCACCTCGGGAAAGCACCAAAACCCATCAGTTTCTGCCTTGACAAAGCTGCAATGTGGTCTCACGAGGCACAGTCGCGGGAAATATCCGAGTCAGGACTGAGCCACCGTTTTCTCACACCCTCTTTCTGCCCCACAACAGGCCCGGAGCAAGCACGGTTGGGGCTTCCTGTTGCAGGAGAAGGAATTGCTCAGGTTGACTCCAACGAGACTTTCTGTCTCTTCAAGAAGCGTCCTTCAAGCTGGGGCCAAGTGTGGCTCGAGCGTGAGGTGAGCCGCTGATCAGGGCCGGCAGCTGTGACCAAGGGAAGTGAGCTACATGCGAACTACAGGCTGGGAAGTCTTCCGGCGCCTATCTGACAGCCAAGGGCCAGAAACATGGCAGAAGCGAAACGGCGAAAATGACGCCAGACATTTCACACCCACTCTCGGATTGGCCCTCGACCTTTTGATTCTGAAGGGCGTGCGTGGCTGATGCTTCCCTTGTCCCTCCCCCCCCTTCGGGAGCTTGTGGGAACCAGTTGGTTTTTGCATCTTTGGATTTTTCTTGGCCAAATCCACAAACTTCTGTTCGTTTTCCCTGTTGGTGTGGGTGTGGGTGTGTGTGTGGTGCGTGCTTGGTGAGGCGGAAGAATATTCTCGAGACAATTCAGCCCGTCAGCCTGGGCAACACATTTTTTCTCTCTTCTTGGAGGGCAAGTGAGAAAGCGAGAGGAAACATTCGCCCAAAAAAGACAGAAGACCAAAAGCAATACAAAGGAGCCATACCTGGGCCGGTTTGCCGCATCTTGGTTGGGCCTGGCGATCGCTGCGGCTGAAGGCACGGGCAAAAATCATAATGATAATTGTCGATTCGTTATCCTAATGAGAGGGGAGTGCCCAATACCAGGCCGCACAAGGCACATCTACTTCACCCCCAGGGGCCAGAGAGGCGTGACATGGCACACGCGCGCACTTGGGCACACTCACACTCACACACCTCCACACACACACTCTCTCACACAGGCTCGTCATCCTACGCAAGCACCAGGGGAGTGGGCAAATCTTGCATCGTCTTGTTTCTGTGTGGCCCGGAATGCCATGTCGCTGGTGCCAACGGACGCTCCTTGTCTCACCTCAGCCTCAGCGAATTGAAGACAGGAACGACGCACAGAGAGAGAGAGAGACAAAGATGCGTGGTTTCACGAGTGGGCCCTTTTTTTATTACTTCTTGCTCGCACCATCAGATTGAGGGAACGACGAGTGCTGATTTGCAAGTTTGCTCCACGTCAGGGCAAACACCACGACGCCTGCCCTTTGGACATAAAGCCCCAGTCCGTCTTGCCGTCTCTTGTGACACAAGAAACTTGTTCGACAAAGAAGTGATTCGACCGCCAACAACCCGGTTTGCTTGCCAGCTAGTTGATTGTCGCCCAAATCGTGACCAGCATTGAGGACCAGGACCAGGAATCCTCTGTTTTCTTCTTCTTCTTCTTCTTCTTCTTCTTCTGCTGCTGCTGCTGCTTCTTCTTCTGCTTCTTTTCCTTCTCCAAACGGACATATTCACGACAAAAACAAACACATACCTACACCAAAACGCACAGACCCAGACATAGACACAGACAGACAAAGCGCACGCATACGCACACACAGAAAGAGAGTGTGATTGACGAGTCAGGTCTGAAACACACTGCCAAAAAAACAATCATGTGCCTCTGGAACGAGACGGTGTATCAAAAGTGCGGCCACCGCGCCGGCATGCCTCAACGTGTCGACTTCTGCGGCAATCACAACTGCGGAGCGCCACTCTGGAACCGGAACTTCCTGCCGGGATGGTGCTCGAATTGCCTGTACAAGGCTAAAGGGTCCAAGATGTGACGCTCGCTCTTCTGGAAAAAGGTCGACAAGTACACGCTGACAAGGGACACACACACCACCTGGCCGAGACGCCGACCACGTGGACCTAGCGTGAGCTCACGAGGCTAGCACAACCCTTTTCAGAATGACCGGGACCAGAACTGATGACGCCCCCAATCGAACGCTACTGGAGGATTGTTGACAGGCCACGGACAAGCCCGCTGCTTAGAAGAGACAAGATGGGGCCCTTGCACCTCGCGTGGAAGCGTTTCAGTCGGCAGCAGAACCTCTCAACACGGCCGGACTTGCACACACGGAGGGATAGAGAGAAAGAGAGGATTACGTGAGACCAAAAGAGGAGAAGAGGGACGCAGGGAGAGTGATATATATACAGGACCAGGACCAGGACCAGAACAAGCAAGGGGGGCACGTCTCTCCATTCACGCCCCATCCTCACGGTCACGTGACCACTTATTGGCGAGGGGCCGTGTTTCAGCCTCACTGTCTGCCCCACTCAAGTGTATACGGACATGTGGACTTTTTATTTTCCTTATAGACTCGAATGCACTCACGTGTACAATACACACACACACACACATAGAAACATTTGATTGCAAACTGCACCTGAATCGTCGATTGTAGAAAGAATATTTAGAAATGTCTTTGAAGGGTGGCGTCGCTGCGCCTCGCTGGACCCTGGCAACGTCCGCGCGTCATTGGGCGGCTATCTCTAGTTTACGCCCTTCTCTCTCTCTCTCCTCTTCCCCCAGCCGCCGCCATTCCTTTCATCCAACTACTGCTGTTTGCCTGCTTTGGGGCCTAGAATCGTCCTATTCGTCCTCGTCTTCTCGTTCTTGGAAACAACTCACCGCTGCAAAGTACTCTTATCGGCGGTGCTCCTCTTTTTGTTCTTGAAACCCTCAACATTGCAAAGCACTCTTATCGGCAGCCTCTTTCGCAGCATTCGTTCAGCCTTGCTGTATTCTCTCGTTGTTCTACTTCCGCCCACCTTCCTCTAGTTCCTATCCAAGAGTTGAAACTACGCGCTAGCACAGATGTTTGCTTCTCTCGACTCTATATAAAAGGAACCCTTTCTCTGCCAAGGGAATACAGAGCTCTCAGTTCTCTCTCTCCCCCCTAGCCATGGATATTGCAGGCGAGCTGGTGCGGCGGTCTGGCAGTTCAATGGGCAGCAGCGCAGATGAGAAGCCACCAGTCTTCAAGGCCATTGGGATTTCGTTGGCTGTAGCCTCTGGCGTATTCATCGGCACGTCGTTTGTGTTCAAGAAACTCGGCCTGCTCAAAGCAAATGTCAAGTACTCTGAGGAGGCAGGTGAAGGATATGGATATTTAAAGAATGCGTGGTGGTGGACTGGCATGACGCTCATGATTATCGGCGAGGTTCGTTCTCTTTTTTCTTCCCCCCCCTCTTTCACAAGCAGAAACAAAGCAAAAGAAGCACGAGAGCAAAACTAAAACCAAAACAGATCTGCAACTTTGTCGCATACGCCTTCGTCGACGCTATCCTGGTTACCCCCCTCGGTGCTCTGTCAGTCGTCATCGCCACAATCCTCTCGGCAATCTTCCTCAAAGAACGGCTCAGCTTCGTCGGCAAGGCTGGCTGCTTCCTCTGCATCATAGGCTCCGTCATCATTGTCCTCAACTCTCCCGCACAGTCATCTGCAGCCACAATCCAGGACATGCAGCATTTTGTCATTGCGCCTGGCTTCCTGACGTATGCCGGTATTCTGATTGTCGGATGCACCTTCATCGCACTCTGGGTCGGCCCGCGATACGGCAAGAAGAGTATGCTCGTCTACCTCAGCGTGTGCAGTCTCATTGGTGGGCTCAGCGTCGTGGCTACCCAAGGCCTTGGAGCCGCCATAATCACCCAGATTCGTGGCCAGGAGCAGTTCAAGCACTGGTTCCTCTATGTGCTCTTTGTCTTTGTTATCGCCACACTCCTCACCGAGATCATCTACCTCAACAAAGCCCTGAACATCTTCAACGCCGCCATGGTCACTCCCACTTACTACGTCTACTTCACATCCGCCACCATCGTCACCTCGGCCATCCTTTTCAGAGGCTTCAAGGGCACTCCCCAGCAGATTGTCACCATCGTCTTGGGCTTTCTTGTCATCTGCTCTGGCGTTGTGCTCCTGCAGCTCTCAAAGTCGGCCAAAGACGTCCCCGACACCCAGGTCTTTACCGGTGACCTTGACCAGGTGCGCACCGTGGCCGAGCAGGTGGAGCACGAGAGCGAGCCAAAGGCCGACTCCATCAGAGGAGCCGCCGCAATCATCCGCACCATGTCAAAGGGCAGACTGCGCAGGGAGGCCGATGAGGCCGCACGCATCCAGCACGACATGCTTGAGCCCATCCACGAGAACGAGCAGGTCGAGTGGGATGGTCTGAGGCGCCGGAAGACGCTCAGAGACGATCCCCGCCAGCTGCCACGCTCAAAGACCACCCACTACCCTCTCGGCATGTCGCATTTCCCCGCAGATGATGATGCAAGCCTGCCCGACCACCACCCCAATGTGGGACTCTTCTCTGGCTTCCGTCGCAAGGCCCACACCATATTGCACCCCCGTGCGCGCCAAGCCAGTGACGCACGCAGTGTGAGCTACGGGAGTGACGACTCGAGGACCAGAGGCACCATGCCTCTGTCCGACATGCACGGCACCAGGATAGCGTCGGCAACTTCACGCAAGACAAGTGGAGGCGACACAATCGAATATCTGGGGTCTGATGGAGAGGAACTGGACGAGAAGAAAGGGTCCGGCTTCGGAGTTGACATGCACGCAGACACGGCATACAGAGGCAAGGCGCAACTGACCAGTGTGCGAGGCAGCAACACGTCAGCAGCGGCACCAGCACCGCCAGAGCATGGTGTGCCGCAACTGCAGCAACAGAAACGTCAATTCTCCTTCTTCAACAAGAATCAGCCAGATGACGATTCTCCACGACCCTCAAGCAAAAGCGGCTTGCTGGGCCTAGGCTCGCGGCGGAGAAGAGGCGTCAGCGCAACATCCAGCATTGGGCCCGTCACACCCTCGGGAGTTACGGAAGAAGAACGCATGGGGCTGGTGCGTGGAGATGCCTCGTCTTATGGCGGCAGCGCAGCCACGCGACAAGGCCGTGGCGCTGCGGGCACCACCATGCCAGACGACGGACGAGAGGCGTACGATCACGACGATGCCGCCGCGGATCTTGGAACCATCAGGCGCTCTCGTAGAGGAGGAGCCAGGAGGAATACTGACGGTGCTCATGACCCTAATGACGACGACTATGACGACCATGATGATGTCTGGGACGACCGCTTGCACGACAGCAGCGACCTGGACAACGACTACGACTACCACCTGGCAATGCATCGTGGAGTAGAGCCCACCGACTTTGCAGCAGAGCAGCAGCAACGGCAGCGCCAGCGGGCTAGTGATTCGAAACATGGCTTCATCTAATGACTGAAAGACACTTTTTGTGTGTAATTTGGATTTTTCTATATGCATCTGCCTGGCAGCGATTCATCACCTCTTTGTACAAATAATGACCTTGTCCTAATGCATCAACTTGCTCCTGCTCCTGCTCTTCCCTCTTACATCTTGCCCTGAATTGATTCATCTGCGCGTATAATGTCAATTAATTATTCCCTGTAGAAGTTGTCAATTGGGCCGAACCAGCGGAAACGAGTGCTGAGGGTTTTGAGGCTGCACGTCATCATTGGCTTGACTCACTAAAGCGTTCTCCTCCTACCAAACAACCACTGCTTTTCTCTTCGGTATATTCTTCGCTATAGTCTCTGATCAATCTTCAGAATGAGCTCTTCAGAGTTCGACGATGAACCTAGAAGCCCAGGCATGAAGATTGAAGCCGTACGCTTCTCCCCTTCTCTCCTCTCCCCACATCCACGTGATTCTTCCACAACGACAAACACTCACAATCTCGTAGCTCTATACCTATCCCATCAAGTCGATGCGTGGCGTCTCTCTGCCGTCGGCCTCACTCACAAAATATGGACTGCTCTACGATCGCAGCTTCTTGCTGCTCAGGACCAAAGATGATGGCAAGGAAGAGGTCATTGTTGTTTCGCATTATCCTGCCATGAGTCTCTTTACCACTGCCATTGATGCAAGCGAGACTACTTTGACTATCACATTCAACTCACCGGACAGATCCTCGGCCAATGACTCAATCGACCTGCCACTGCTACCCGATGTGTCAAAACTGAAGGAGCATGCCATAAATTTGAACCAGTCTCCCACCGTTGGCCATGAGATGCCGTCGGACGTCAACGGCTGGTTCTCAGCCCGTCTAGGGTTTCAAGCGACGATGCTCCACCTTGAACCGCAACGCCATCGCGAAGTCCTGGGCAATCTGGCCCCAAATGCCGCAGTTCGCAATCCCAAGTTGCAGGCGGCACGCAACTCGGCACAACAAAGCTGGGTGGGCAGCGCCTTTAGTCGCTTGGGTTCGTTGCTGCCAGGCAGTAGCGTTGACGACGACGAAATCTATGGCATCACTTTCGCAGACTGTGCTCCATACCTGGTCGTCAGCCAGACGAGCGTCGACAATGTTTCCAAGAGACTACCAGAAGGTGTTGAAATGGACCGTACAAAGTTTCGCCCAAACATCGTTATATCAGGCGCTTCAGAAGCCTGGGAAGAAGACTATTGGGCAGAGCTACACATTAGCTCGTCATCATCATCATCGGCAGGCTCTGACACTTCATCAAATGACTCTGCTTCGGGTGCAACTCTAGCATGCACGGCAAATTGCCTGCGTTGCCCAAGTCTCAATGTCGACTATCAGACGGGTACTTTTAGCAAAGACATTGTTCCGCTCAAGGCCCTGCAATCAGATCGACGTGTTGACTTGGGTGCACGCTACAGCCCCTGCTTTGGTCGATACAGCTTCCTGATTGGCAGTAATGAAGACCAGTCGTTTACCATCAACGTAGGCGACTCTGTAGACGTGACCAAGCGCAATAGCGAGAGGACGACAATCAAGTGGCCCGGCTTCTTTGGCTTTCCCGCCGACAACCATTACCCTGTTTGAGTTTCCTCTTGTCTTGTTCCTAACACAAGTGAGAAGAGAGAGAGAGAGAAAGAGGATAAAACGCTCTAAAACAAACAAATTTGATTTTATATTTCGGCTCGTTCAACATAAGCACAGGCACACACACAGAGAGAAAGAAGAATCAAAACTCAAAGAAATTATTCACAGATTGATGTACATTAACAAAGACTGACGGCTGGTGCAACAGCATCTCTCGAGTTTCTTCATTTCCAACACAAAATCTTTCACATTCTATACAAAAGGCGACCATGGCGAAGCCCATCATAGGACAGACGACCAGTCGTGCGCACGCACCCAGCTCTCGACACTCGGGAGCGTCTTGCCCTTGAGCACCTGCAATTTCTTTTGTCAGCCAGCGTTCCGAATCGAACAATACTTTATTGGGGGATAGAGCGAAAGAACAAGAAACGCATCTCACCTCTGACGGCTGTGTGTTGGAATCAGCGGTGTAGAACGGGAAATCGTTGATAAAGCTGCACACTTCCCGAAATCCTGGCCCCATGAAATCTGGAACGCCTGGGATGGGCTCATCTGGCGCCAGCACCTGCCACTCGGCCTTGACGCCCAGCGCGCGCTCCCAGATGCGCAAGAAATCGTTTGGTGTGGACATCTCCCTATAGCCTACAAGAGCCTTGCCGGCTGCATCCTCCACCAGGGCTTTTGTCAGTGGACCTGTGTCCTGCTCTGCTGCGACCCATGGGATTGCAACATCTGCTCTCAGGGGAGAGATGAAGCGATATGAGCCCTCGGCCACCTGATTATCACGTCAGCACCTTTTTCCACTTCCAGATGGAATCGACGCTGGTCACCTTCTGTGGCTTCATGAATGGATAGGTGGTGAAGTTGCTGAGATACATGCCAATCTCAAAGAGGTTCGTCTTGGCCCACAGGTCGGGATACGTGCTTCTGCCATAGTCGACAGCCTGCGCCTTGGACTCGAAATGCAGCCCCTGCTTGTATTTGCCGCCCGACAACTTCTCTGGAGATTCCAGGTATGAGAAGATCAAGCGATCTAAACCTTGGACCTTTGCGGCTGCGTCAATGATGTTTTTGCCCTGCTGCAGCTCGTGCTGGTAGCCCCACACGTAGGGTGACAGGCCGGCAGGGATCTCCTTTTCGCCCAGAGTTGGGGAGGAGAGAGCAGAGAAGAAGTCGGTCACGCTGAAGATGACCGAAGCACCGGCAAACGCACGCTCCAGCGACTGCCTGTCGTCGAGATCAGCCGCAACAACCTCGATGCCCTTTGCCTTGAGCGCCTGGGCCTTGGCGCTCGATGGATCCCTCGTCAATCCTCTGATCTTCCACGTCGGGTCTGAGGCGAATGTGTCGACCACCGAGCCTCCCTGAATGCCCGTGGCACCAACGACCACAATGACTTTCTTAGCTGCCATGTTCAAAACCTCTGGTTTCTGTTATGAGACGGAAATTGGTGAGCCATTTGTGCCAATTGACTTTTGAGTCTCTTATAGATATGCGCTCTAGGCTGCAGCCGATGCATCGGCGACCCGACGTTTCATCAGAGTGCATGTGATTGCCAATCAAGTCAGATTTCTTTGTCATCTGCATCGGCGGCAGAGCAAAGCATTGGCCCAGGATGGCTGATATGGGGTTTTGACTCATCAATCGTGCGGCACGGACAAACAAGTCGTTCCGGTCTACATCGTCACTTGATTGCGCAAGAGGAAGCGGAAAGATGCAAACACAGGACAGAAACATGACCCTGGAAAGGACATTTGATCCATTTTCGCATGGCTGCTATCCAACATGATTAGCTTTCATGCTTCTAACCCTTGGGAAAAAGCCCAATACGCAAACATCACTGATACAGAGCTGCAGATTCGCCATGTCCAGACGTGTGCTCTTACAAATCGCCATGCACGTAAGCTTCAATGGTCGGCACTTGCCGCTTACCTCTTTAAGGGCGAATTGTTGGCTATAGTAAGCCACTGCAAGCACTTCGGGGCGAATCAGCCCCTATAGGCTAGTGGCCTGGTGGCTAATCAACAAACTCTACTGCTGGCTGCTGGCAGGCTCGAGCCTGCCATAAAAAAAGGGCACTGCAAATTGAGTATACCCATATTCATGTTGAGCTTCCAGAAATAACATGGAAATATTGGGTACACCCGGCCATTCTTAAGCTTAACAGAAGATCTAACTACTTGAAATTAAACCATCTCTAGAAGGTATATGTACAGGTGCGAAAATACGGGTATGCCCAACAGGATACTTACCGCTACGCGCTTGCCTTTACAAACAGTACTATAAATCGGGTAAATACACCTTTGCATAGAACCTTGGAAAGAATGTATATACATTGGGTAAGCCCGCTCACTCTTTGATCCTACGAAAGGATTCCATTAAAAGTCAAACTATCTGGGGAAGGTCTAGTTGTATGAAGATGCGAAGATACGGGTATACCCAATCTGACAGTGCCATTTTTTCTGTCGAGAGGACGAGAGTCTCGACTCTCTAGTCCCAAAGGCCACACACGCAAACTCTGTCCAGTCTCCTTCTCCCGTCTCTGTCCAACGCCTGCAATCCCTCCAATTGAAACACGAGGGTCTCTACTTGTCCAGTGGTTCGCCATGGTGGTCGTGGCCCATAGCAAGGTCTTTCGCGTTCGTGGCCTGCCGCACGATGCCGCCAGCGAGTACCTGACTGAGGCCGTCACGGCTCAGCTCAGCGCCTCTGAAAGCGACTCCATCTCCTTCAAGGTGCTCGACGTCGTGCCCTCATGCTCCGATCAGTCGCGGGTCGGGCTGCTCGAGTTCAAGGGCAGCGTGCCAGATTTTCTGCGGGCCATTGTCGACGACCCTCTGGCCGAGTGGGGGGTCGAGTATGAGCAGAATGACCTGTTCTTCGACAGCCACTTTCACGGCTTGACGCAGATGTACAAGACGCGACCCGGCGACAGAATAAAGGCAGAGTGAGTATTCTCATTTCCCTTGCTCCCACCAGCGCTACAGTTGGAGGCATTGTCTGTTCAGAAGGCCAACGACGCATCCCCCAAAAAAAGCATCATCGCCATCACGGGACTCGATGGGCACGCCTTTGGCTCGTGGCGAGGCCGCGGCAACCTGGGTCGAATGTGGCTGCGCGACTTCCTGTCCCTAGACGTGCCAGACTGCCGCACCATGAGCTACGGGTACAAGCTGAAGCTGTCTCGGCCCAACAACGCCAGCCTGCTCGACTACGGGCGCGAGTTCCTCAGCGACGTGAGCAACGCGCGAGAGTCAAAGGCCGAGTCGCAGCGTCCGCTCATATTCATCGCGCACAGCTTCGGCGGCATCCTGCTGGCCCACGCGCTGATTCGCGCCTCGCACCTCTACTCTGACCCTGCCATGAGCGCCATCTACAAGGCCACGTACGGCATCTTGTTCTTTGGCGTGCCCCACAAGGGTATGATCGTTGAAGACATGTGCGCCATGGTCCGCCACTACAAGGGCGAGCAGCGAGCCGACTTTCTCGAGCAGATTGACTACGATTCTGAGGCGCTGTTCGAGCAGACCAACGAGCTGGTCGACCTGATCCAGGACAGGCGCATTGTGACGTTCTACGAGACCGAAGGCACGCCCCGCCTGGTCTTCAATGAAAAGGAGCAGCGCTGGGACCGTACAGGCCCTCTGATGACGGCTGTGACATCGCGCTCAGCTTCGCTGCAGCTGCCACACTCGGTCGAGGACAAGTATCCACTGCATGCCAACCACTCCAACATGGTCAAGTTCGACAGCAAGGCTAACAAAGGGTACGATAAAACCTTCAAAGCTTTGTACCAGTTTGTCGAAGAGGCTCCAGAGGTTGTGGCCGAAAGGTTCACACCTGGCAGAAAGCGCATGGCAGGACTTGTCTCGAGAGACTTCGGCCAGGAGCTGTCCGCATTGGGCTCGCATGTGCACAGAACGCAACTCGAGGACAAGCTGGAGCGTGCACTGGAGACGAGAGCCACAAGAGCACTCAACAGCCAGCATCTTGTGGCGCTGTGTGGTCCCTCAGGCTCTGGCAAGACCCAGCTTGCCCGCAATCTGGCAAGCGTGCGCGCCAGAGACTACAATTCAGTGTTTTGGATTCATGCAAAGAGTGTAGGCTCAATAGAGAACGACATCCGCAAGCATTGTCGGTGGATGACGGACAGTTGGCAGAGTTCGTACGAGCCCACAACGTTTGACGCCGTGCTCGTCTCGTTCCATGACTGGTTCAAGCGAGATGGTGGCAAGCATCTTGTGGTGTTTGACCAGGCCAACGGCATTGATGCCGATAGAGACACGTCACTTTCCGACATTTCGAGATTCTGGCCAAAGACAAAGACGGCTGATATTGTCATCACGACGACTTCTGAGGACTTGAAATTCCTCCCCGCCTGCACCAAGATTCCCGTCAACTCAATGTCCGAAGACGAAGCAGTCGAGCTCTTCTTCGAATCCATAGATACCCCCGAGGCGCGTGAATCACAGCAAGATCGAGCGACTAGGGTGGTGCGCGAGCTCGAGGCGCAGCCGCAGGCCGTTGCGCTCGCCGCCAAGTACGTGGGCCGCACCCGGAGGCTGAGAAAGCACGTCGACGCCTACATGGATCTCTACAGTGGCAAACGAACTCAGATTGCCAAGCGATCTTCTATAATGAGCGCCGACAGGTGGGACCAGCGGACCTATGCGGCCTGGGAGGTGGCATTTCAGGGCCTCAGGCGGCGCAACAAAGCGGCCGCTCGCCTGGTGGCTTTGATGGGCTTCATATGCGACGACGAGATCAGTATCGACGCCTTCAAGTGGGCGTGTAAGGCGCAAGAGGACAACCCCGACTCGGATGGCTCGGATTTTTTGAGTGGGTCGAGCGACGACAGCAGCAGCCTCAGCAGCACCAAGAGCGGCAAGAAAGCATCGCGCCGCAAAAAGGCATTCAACCCCTTTGAATACCGGGGCATGAACAAAGATGACGACACAAAGACGCGCCTCAAGGGCATGTTCCGACACCTGGGCAAGCAGGTGTCAGAGCAGGCCAAGATTGCGTACGACAAGACGAGCAAGGTGGTCGAGGAGAGATATCGCGAATACAAAGAAGCCGCCCAGGACGGAGGTGATTCTGACCCTGATACAAAAAAAGCCAAGAAGAGGTCGTCTTCGTCGCGGCCAGGCAAATCTAAGAGCAGTGACAACAAGTCCAATGACAAGGGAGGCAGCAGTGATAGTCGCAGCAGCAGCAGGAGACACAGCAGTGACAGTGATTCGGCCCGTTCCTCGTCCAATGACGACAGCAGCGACAGTGACTCGACCGACAAGGAGTCTTCGTCCGACAAGGACAAGGCAGGCGACCGCTTCCCCGAGTTCCACGGCTCACCCCAGACGAATTGGTCGAGCCTCGTGTCTAACGGCGCATACCTTGAGCCTTCAGGCTTCGAGTCACGCCTCGACACGGCTGTTGCATACGGCCTGCTGCGCAAGAGTCGCGCTCGACCCAGCACCTATGCAGCCAACTCGGGCGCCGCGGCGTGGTGCCGGCAGCGCTACCGCATCGATTCGGAGCTGTGGATGCGTTTGGGGTTTGCGGCGCTGCTGTTTCTGAGGGACGCATCGCGCGCCTGCCCGGACGACTACGACTCGCTGCACGCCCTGGCCCAGCCGATTGTCAACTTCTGGGACATCTTCTGCTGCGCTCCCAAGGTCGCCAGCAACGTCGAGTGGCCCGGAGACGGCGACCGCTACGTCACAGCGCTGGTCCGCCTGGCAAAGCATCTGTTGCTGTGCCGGCTGCACGACGCCGCGCGCGACTTTGCAGAGTATGCGCGCGAGCGGGCGCAGGAGCATGCGGCCGACGAGGCAACCGTTCAGCTGGTGCGAGAGGAGCTGCAGAATGTAACTGTGGCGGCGTCTGCAGCGGCCAATACCAAGGGAGGAGCCGTTGGGCAGCTGGGGCAACATGGGTTGAGCCACCGTATCCGATGAGATTGCTTTATCAGCTGTGCATATTTGTGTATATGCATGTACAGACAAGACACGTAGACACGAGGATATGGAGAGAGTATGAATGGATGCAGTACATATACTCTCTTTGTTCCTTCTTTTAGGCTCCAGCTACTAGGGGGTGTATACATTGGTAACTTTGAGGATGACGCAAAAGCCATTTAGAAAGCCATTTTTTTCTTCCAGAAAGACCACAGAGAGAAAGGAAATTCTGGCCTTCTGTGTTTGCAAAAATGTCCAACTTGTTGCCCAGGCTTACATTTGATTTCAAAGCAGCTCCATTGATTCTCCTTTTTTTTGGGGGGGTCTGGGCGACTCTTTGAAATGAACCTCCTCTCCTTAACGGGCAACCCTAGAGAAAGAAAAGCCTCCTCTCTGGTAGCAGCAAGTCTAATGCAAAAGGAGAATCAATGGATCATTGCTTGAGATTGTGTACAAGGCGCTCTGATGTTCATCTGTCACATAACAGAGAGAATCAGAGTCCAGATTAGGCAAGTGTATGAAATAACATGGCGTTGATGGGCAAGACAAAAGCCATCAAACAACAAAGAAGAAAAATCACCAGGGAACTTTGCGCATCTGCCCATCAACCCATTCCCAATTGGTCGCATACTCGTACTCGTCCTTGTCGTCAAACACAAGCCGGACTGCAGGCTCGGCACCCTCGCGAGGGTCGCGACCCTTTTCCGTAAAGCCATTGAACGAAGTCTTGAGTAGTCCTGGGTTGACAATGTACCACTTGATGAAGCTCAGAGGGCTGTCAGGGTCGGCCTCGACGCGGTCCCTTTCAATCGTCTGCAGGTGCGCCGTCAGCCCGTTCATGCCAATCTTGGCCGATCCGTACGGTGCATAGCGGCCCATCTTCTTGGTCAGGGTGTTGTGGATGCTGCCTAGACCTGAAGTGATGTTGATGACTTTGGGACATGCTGCCTTGTGCAGCAGACTGGCAAACGCCTCGGTGACAATCGCCACCGACGTAAGGTTGACGCTCAGGACCTTGTCATATGTCTCACGGAGAGCCGTCAGCGAGTCTGGCTGTCGCCTGACGAGCTGGCCAGCATTGTTGATCAGAACATCCAGCTTGCCGTACGTCTTGGCTACATGGTCGGCCGCCGCTTGGATCTGGGCGTCATTCTCCACGTCCAGCTGGACGACGTCAATCTTTGCCGTCACGCCGGCTTCCCGGCGAAGTTGATCAGCCGCATCTTGCCCTTTTTGGACATCTCTCGAGGTCAGGATCCAAGTGGCGCTGGGGTCGCGGGTGGCGCCGATCTCGACAATGGCTTTGCCAAGCCCCTGGTTGGCGCCCGTGACGAGGATAATCTTTCCGGACATCTTGAATGTTTGTCTTGTATGCCAGAGATGGATATATGACTAGTAAAAGTTAAACGAGTCGAAAGAGCCAGAGATGACGAGTGTTCTCTATTTGTAGAAGAGGAGGAGGATAGATAGAGACTATAGACTTGTAAATGGTAATCTAATGTCAATGGAGATCTAATGTCAATAGGAATTAGGAGTCTACAGGTCGGCTACCTTAAAACAAGTGCTGCTAAAATCCGCCATTGAAATCGGAGCTGTTATAAAGTCCGCGCTTACAGCGGCTTTTACTTCAAGTCCGAATGGTGTAGTAATTAGATGTTTTCCTTAGTTTGCAGCAGCAGCAAAGCGCCAAACCAGATTCGAATTTGCCCAGATGTGTGACGACTAAGGTGGCAGTCTTGCTCCTATAGAGATGTATAGGGTTCACAAGCAGAGAGTTCTTGGTTTCCTCTTCAGGGATGGTCTAGGGAGGGCGCTAGAAGGAAAAGGGTCATGGGAAATGGCATTAAGACATGAGATAAACGTACAGGCTCTCCCGTTTTTGGTCTCTTTCTCCTCCTTTTTTTTTTCTCAATTTTCAGGCATGTTGAATTCTTCTCAAAGAAGAAGAGACAATTAGCTGCCCTTGGCCAGCCAGGTCAGCGCGGCCACGGCCATGGCCTCGGTGGCTGTGCGCAGCGTTGGCTGGATTGCAGGGGCAAACTTGGCGCTGTGGTTGATAGGCAGATTCTTCAGTGTTCCCTCCGCTTCGGCCTTGTCGAATGTCTCTGCATCGGTGCCGCCATAGACCCAGAAGCAAGCGGGCTTGTCAATGCTCGTGGCAAGGATGGGGAAATCCTCGGAGCCCTGCAGTTCGTGGCTGGCGCTGTAGCTGTCGCCAAAGTGCGCACTGAACGACTCAGCGAGACGTGATGTGGTGTCGTGGTCGTTGAAGGTGATGGGAAAGGTGCGCAGCGTCTCGATGCTGGGCTCTTTGGGGGCGTCGGCGGCCAGAGCTTCGGCCTTGGCGATGCGCTTCATGCCTTCGTTGAGCTGCTTGCGGACCCCTTCGTCGTTCGCCCGTATGTCGAGCTTCATGTCGGCGAAGTCGGGAATGACGTTCTCTGCCTCACCGCCCTGGATGACTGGTACCGTCAGTGTGGCCATTTGTGAGGGCGAGATCTCGCGTGTGACGAGCCCGTTGAGGCGCGTTGCGGTGTAGGCGGCCATCATGACCGGATCGAGGCCCAGGTGAGGCTGCGAGGCGTGGCCACCGCGACCGTGGAACCTGACGCGGTATGAGTCTGCGCTGCTGGCCATGATGCCCTTGCGCATGCCGATGCGGCCAGCGCGGCTGGGCATGACGTGGGCGCCCAGCACAACGTCTGGGACAGGGATATCAAATCTGGTGTAGAGCCCGTCGTCAACCATGGCTTGGGCTCCCGCACCCTTCTCCTCTGCTGGCTGGAAGATGAGAACCAGGGTACCCGACCACTCCTTCCGGGCGCTATACAGAATCTCTGCGGCACCCAGCAGCGACGTCATGTGCATGTCATGGCCACAGGCGTGCATGGCTGGCCGCTCGTTGCCCTCAATATCCTTCATGCGCTTGGTTGAGGCGTAGGGCAGACCAGTTTGCTCCTCTACGGGCAACCCATCCGTGTCAGCGCGCAGAGCCACAATGGGGCCATCTCCGTTGCTGAAGCAGGCAGCAAGCCCCGTTCCGCCGATTTTGGTGGCAATGTGACAGTTGGAGTCCTTGCTAAAAATTTCCTCGAGCTTGCTGGCAATGGTGGCAGCCGTCTCATGCTCGCAGAAGGAGAGCTCCGGATTCCTGTGGAAGTCCTTGTACAAGGCCTCGTAGTCGGTCTGTGGGTAGTAAGTCTTGACAAGATCTGAGATTGCCATTTTCCCCTAGTGTTTGTCAAAGTAGAGAATAATTCAAACAGCAAGTGAAGATGCCAGAACAAGGATCGAGGATGGTGGATTGATTTTTATGTTGGCGCATGACTCGCTGTCGGTGCTATCCGCCATTGCCGAAGACGCCTGCCGGCTGTCTAGGTGGAAAATGGCGCATCATTGTTTTTTCTGCTCCTTGCCGATGATGACGGTGCGAAAATTAAGAAGAATGCAGTCGACAGATGATGTCTGTGGCTTTCTGAAAGACACAAAATTGGGCTGGGGTAGCATAAGAAATGGGGTGGCTGATAAAGTCACATGAAGTAGGAATAAGATACCACCTTACATCATCCTCGCTAATTCATCCCTACATCCACACGTGGATATGTTCGCATACTTATCGAGATGAATTGCGGGTGACTAAATGAAATGATTAAAGTGAACATCGAACACGAGGATGAGTTGCATCACATGCACGTAAGCATGCGAGGTTTAAAGATAAGCTTCTCACCGGCGGCAGTCTTATGCTTGTTGGAGTAGATGCCACCTGATTTGGTTGTATCAGATGCTATTTTCAATAAAGTTTAATCCAAATCTTTTTCCGTGAACACTAAGAACTCAAAAACAGCATTAAGCTGTTTGTCATACTCTCTCTGTGTACGCCTCCACCAGTCACACAATAGCCACGAGAAGCAAGTTTGCAGTCTCACGTAGCACCATGCGGTATCAGATTTGCTTTCGAGTGGCAAGACGTCCCAGACTAGCTTCGAGACAGATAGATCCGGTATTTGCTTGCCCACAGAGCCCCTTTTGGCAGCCAAAGACATGAAACAAGACGTTGCACAGGGGCACGCTCTCACAGGAAGCATCTGTGCCCAGTTAGGGGAGAGGACAGCTGGGTGTGTCTAAATTAGGGCCCTCACGGACAGGAATCTGATCGCAAAGAAGGGCGTGGCGCAGCATAGAAGAAAAGTTCTGGGTATGTGTGGATCCTCTGGACTGTATGATGTCTTTGCTTTGTGCTCGACTTACGGGTCTGGACAAGATGTGGGCTGGGCTACGATGCTGTCTTGCTCCTCTTTGCTACGGCTTCTTTATTCGTTACTGTTTTAAATTCTGTCACAATTGAGTCTCTACTATTTGTCTGAGTTGAATGTGCACCGGGAAAGAGAGGGGTTGGGTGAAAAGAAGGAGGTAAAGAAGCGGGTGTAAGCATGTTAAAAGGGGTCAGACTGAAGGGGTCTGCTCAGAGATTTAGAACGACACTGAACGACAGAGGCAAACAAGAGACACAGACAAATGGAGAGCAAGAAGTGGAGACAAGAAAGCAAGTCCATTTGCACGTTACACCATTCAAGCTTCATTGATCACCGGGGCAAAATAGAACTGCGATCCGCCCGCTACTCCGGGTTTTAGTCTTGCACTGATTGGCGGTATACGCCAGAACTTACTGTGATTGGCGGTACGCACTAGCTACTGCAGAGTCATGTTTCATCTGGTCACCTGGGCGAGAAGTGGTTGCTGGTTGGAACCCATGTATACACGCTGTGGAAAGACGATATGGGTTGGAGGCAGAGAGAGAGGCCGCTGTTGCTGCTACACAGCCATCCAAAAACCAAAAAGAGTCGCAAGAAGACCTGTACATCATTATGATACAAGAATTGAGGCTGTGTCAGAGAAGGCCATTACTCAAGCCACATAAGCAATCGACTCTTGGGAGGTGCACGCACGGCCCGCTCCCTAGGGGTGGTGATCAGGCGCCCAACTTTAACCAAAGATGAAGCTCGTGCCTGCTGCTTGATTTTTCTCCTCATCTGCGTCTACTTTAGAAGACTCCTCCGACCCCCTTGTATACTCTGTCGTTGTTGTCTGATCGCATATCCTCGCCCCCTGTATCGACGCGGCATATCGCAGGAGCGAGCCGCGCATTCCCCTTATACCAAACCCCAGTCAAAGCTTCCTTGCCCGATTGACGAGCACCAAACTCAGTCTCATCTCGTATATATACACATACACACACACACAAACCTCTTTTTACCAATCGTATTACCAACAAAGCAAGGTCGCCACGCTGTCGGAGACGGACTCTGCTCGGCTGCGGCCGCTGGTGCCGTCCATCGATGTGCACCTGTCCTCACTTTCCTCGCCTCGCAAGCCGTCGACGTCGGCAGCGTCCATGTCCTCCCTGTCCCTGCACCCCGTCTCTTCAGCCAACACCTCCACCTACGCTCTGTCCGATGACGACATCCACACCGGCCGCTCGTGGGCGCGCACCGTCGACGATGACCCGTGGAACTCGGTGATACTGGCGCTGGACGGTGGTGGCATCCGCGGCTACTCAAGCCTGCTCATCCTTGATGCGCTGATGCATGAGATCTCGCTGTGGGAGCACAAGCTCGCCACGCCAGAGGAGCTGGTCACCAACAACTTTGCGGCAGAGGCTCTGCTGCCGTGCCACTACTTTGACTTTATGTACGGCACATCCACTGGTGGGCTCATCAGCACCATGCTGGGCAGGCTGAGGATGACGGCCCCGCAGTGTCTTGACGTCTACCGTGAGGTCGGCGACAAGCTGTTCGGTAAGCGGCGCAGCAGGTTGCCGCTGGCCACAAAGTACCACCACGAGCCGCTGGAGATGGCGGTGCGCAGGGTCGTCATGGCCCACTGCAAGCAGCACGTCGACCCGCAGCACCCGTGCGACGGCGAGGACTGGTTCCCATGGGAGTATGCCATCCCCAACTACGCAGAGCTGGTGGAGAAGGGAGTCGACTTTGACCGCAACATCTGCCAGTCCATCTGCCTGACGTCTGCCCACAACGAGCGCATCGACGAGGCGTACCTGCTGCGCACCTACAACCACCAGTACGTCCTGACGCACAACTGGGTCTCGCAGTACAACACGGGCGCCGACAAGTTGAAGATCTGGCAGGTCACGCGCGCCACCAGTGCCGCCCCATTCTACTTTGCCACCCTCGAGGTCGACACCCGCAGCGAGCCCGGTCGGCCACGACGACGTCTGCGCTTCAAGGACGGTGGCATCCGCGAGAACAACCCCTCTGGGGCCGCCTGGTCAGAGTACATGAGCACTCACGACGAGTTTGACGATCCTGCGCTGCTGCTCAGCATCGGCACCGGACGACCCAACGAGAGCAACGACGGCTTTGCAGACGCCTGGCCCGGCCCCCTGGGCAAGTCGTCGATGGTCAAGAAGATGGCAGACAAGGTGGCCGTGTTCCGCAACCTGCTGGTCAAGTACACCGACGGTGAGAAGATGCACAAGCTGATGCGCGAGCGGGCCCGCGGCGAGCACTCGTGGTACAAGCGGCTCAACGTCGACCTGGGCCTGCAGGCCATGCGGCTCGACGACTGGCGCAAGGGCGAGTGGCTCGATCCCAGGACGGGCGAGAAGCGCGTCGTGAGTGGGGGCGCCTCGCTGACGCACATGGAGGACGTGACGAAGGCCTACCTCTCGCGCTCTTACAACCACGACCTGGGGGACAGCTACGGATCCCCAGGCGCCATGTTGCGCCAGACGGCCGAGAAGCTGGTGCGCATTCGGCGTGCTCGCATGGCCACCCGCGAGCAGGACCCGCTGCGCTGGGACACGTTCATGGGCCACTATCTGACGGGCCAGGACATACCTGAAGACGACGGCCCGCTGGTGAGCCCGCTGCAGGCGCACATATGGGAAGACGACGACGACGCGCTCATTTCGGCCTACTGCTGCACATGAAAGCACTTTTCTTTCCTTTCACTTCTTGCATAGCGCAGGCGTTTATTTCTCAATCTCTGATTCCCCAGCCAGGGTGTTTCGTTTTCATAGAACTGTCTCTTCTCTTATTGTATTCCTTTTTAGCACTTTTATTTTTTGCAACAACAAGCAGAAAAAAGGGGAAACGGAGGTTGGTGGGCAACTGTAGAGATGGGAACCGAGTAGGATACCCCAGAAGGAGGAGGCTGTCTATTGTCTGCATGCATGAGAGAGAGGGTTCAATATCTGCAATCCAGTACAGAGGACAAAGAGATCAGAGCAGAGATAAAGAGGAGGAACAGAAAATGCATTCAGGACAGAAGAAACAGTCAAAATCTCGCAAAGCGCATTGAGATCGAGGCGAAGAATGGCATCCACTCTTTTCAATGAACAAAACACAAAGAATCGAGAATATTGTTCTCCTTTTCTAATTCTGCCCGCTTTGAACCTGAATTGTCAAGAAGAGAATGCGAGCAGAAGTGGAAGAGAAAACCTAAAACAAAAGGACAAATATCTGGTATGACAGTGTGCAAGGAAGAGGGCAATTATTTGCAAAAGATGGTTGCATATCTGTCCTTTTGATTGTGGTCGTGAATAGTTCTGCTTCTCTATGTAGGAATACGAGGCAAGAAAGGAAATATATGCATGAGTGAATTGGGAATGCGGATGCCCTCAGAAGACAGAGAAGAAGCGTCTCTTGAGAGGGTTCGCCATTTCCCAAAATGCCTTTCGTCATGTGTATGTATCTATGAATGTTTCCCCCTGATCAACAGCTAATTCCCAATGCATCCTCATGTACTGATCCTTTTTATTCCATGTCCCTTTGGTTATTCTTCCCAAGAAAAAAAAAGTGCAATGCTTTGTCCCTTGTTGTGTTCATTTCATCAAAGCCTCGAGTCTGTGCAAACAAACACTGGCCTATAGAGCGGCAGCAACCAGGCCGACGCCCACCGCAGCAGCGCCCAAGAGACCTTCTGCTGCCCCCATGCGAGCTGGAACCGCAGCATTTGTTCCACTGGCACCATCTGACGTCCTGCTCACGGCAGCCGCAATTGTTGTGCTCGGCAGGCTAAGCTGCGCCCGCACAATGTTGACGGCTCTGTTCAAGGCGCTGGCCTGGATAGAAGACACTGACGTCTTTGTCTCGGCCGGCATCGTCGCTAGCCATGTGGGCGTCGCCGTGATGCTTGGTGGGTTGTTGGCGAAGCTGACCCAGTCGATGGAGCCTGTCGTAGGGACTGGGTTCAGTTCAGCAATAGTCTCGGCGTTGACGTGCACTCCGTTGAGCGCCAGCCCGATTCCGAGCTGCTGGATGTCTCGCTCGCTGATCAGCGAACCCGCGTACGATACGAGTGCCTGCTGGATCACAGACGACTGGTTGGGTGTCAAAGAGGTAGACGAGCCTGCGCTTGGTGCTGAAGTCACAGGACCCGTAGACTGAGCAGAAACAAGAGCAGCAAGCGCTGCACCGGCAGCGACAAGGGAAGTAGTGTACATGTCTGGAGAGAGAGTGTTGTTTTGGTGGTGCTATGCTGAGGTTCAGATCAAGGTGATTCAAGAGGCGTCTATTTGGGTGCGGCTCAAATAGAGGCCCAAGGTTGAGATCGGCAGGAGTTGCAGATCAATGTGCAAGGCTGCAATCGTGCGATTCCAGTGAGAGACGGCTGGGAGTTGCAATGCTTGGTTTCTTGCAGGAACCCAAAAGCAAAGTAGAGAGGAAATGGCAAAATGGAGAAAGAGAGACCAACAGGGCCAAGATGGTGCTGTATATCTTTGTTCGCTGGGCCAACAGAGGCAAAAAATAGATTGATTTCGTCAGCGAACAGGGCGATGCAAAAAGTGTCCCACTTGGCTTTGTTTTACTTGGCAAAACCGCGCGGCCTCTTGCCTTCTGTTTTTGCATTGTCTTCGCATCTGATTCGTCTTGGCTTTGTCCGACTGCAATGGATTGTCTTCCCTCAACAAATCAAAGGAACCAGAGAGAGCTGGGCTGAAGCTGTAAGACTGACCATGACAGGTCGACTTGGATCCATTCACATGGGCAGCCATGACCTGCAGCAAGCCACGGCGTCAGCACGGCATCTTGAGGCTACCGCAATTTAGGACCCCAACGGTCAGGTCAACGGGCTTGTTACAACGGGCTTGTTACAGCGGCCCTGCCACTTGGTGCCTGGAAAGATCGTCTGGTGGTCATGACTGCACGTGAGTCGACGATTCATTGACTTTCGCCCTCCTCGACTGTGTTAAAGTGGAAGATCAAGACTTGAAAATCACGCACGCTCAAAAGTAGCAGAAATGACCACCAGCCAAGATGTTCCAGTGCACGCATATGCACTCGAGTCCAATCAAAAGGCAGAATACAGTCAGATACCAGTCCTCTCATCTGCCAAGTTGCACGCCCTCAAAGCCTCCCTGCAGCAACTCGCACCCCAGTCACTCCGTCTGCTGCGGCGCCTGCACTTATTTCCAACAAGCTCGACCTCTCTTATTCTTTCTACATTTCCGTTGGCGGAACAGCCGTCACCATGGCCTCGCACATTCTGCATTGGCTTCTTCGACCGCTCTGGTGCTCCAGCCGTTGACGCCTGGGTCTTGACTCACCTTGACATAAATGCTGCCACAAGAACACCCAAAGAGCAGCACCTCGCTGCGCAATCCTTGATCTCCCTAATTCGATTCCTTGCTGCTTCATCTTTTGCGACTGCAATCTCTGCCCTTGATGGCTCCTCTGTCGACAACTCGTCGCATTTTCTGCTTGGGGCTGTCTCGGAACATGTACGCCCAGCAATGCTCAGCCATCCCACCCTGGCCCACATGATGCGCGACGACCTCTATTCGCCTGGCGGCCCCTTTGCAACCATGATTTTCCCAACTGACACGGTCCATCAGCGATTCGAGCATGCCATCCTCCCTGCTGGAATGACATGGGACACGGTTCGCGAGACTGACCATGCCCTTGTCCTGTCGACAAATGACATTCTGAAGTCTGCTGCCATGGTTCGTGCCCTCCCAAGTGCTTGCATTCGTCATGTAGACTCTGGGAAAATGGTGGCGTGGGGCTTTGTTGGGCCAGACGGCTGCATGCGCTCCCTGTACTGCCTCCCAGAGTGGCGTGGTCGTGGGCTCGCACGTCTGGTGGTTCTCAAATTGCATCTGCAAGAACCCTTGAACCAAGCAGACGACCGTCTGGGACAAGCCGACGCGGCAGACAGCAACACAGGCAGCGTGGCACTCTTCAAAAGCCTTGGAGGCAAGCGGGCAGGCGCCTTTTACTGGATTCGCCTTGACCTGCAGCGACTTGCTGATTGAGCTACAGTCGGACTTGTTCTTCTTCTAAAAATGACAGCTGAATAGGCTTTCTTCTTGACGTTTGTGTCTTTCAGTCTTCTTGACACAGCCTCAGTCTTCACTGTTGGGCAACGTGTCCAGATGGTCCCTTTGCTGCATAGTCCACCGTCACAAATGCGCGATCCACCTGCTCGAGCCCCTCTAGGCAGTATTGCAATGTCTCGGCCACGTCGTGCGTGTGCTCAAGTGGTGTCTTCTCGTCGAGCAGCAGATCCACCTCGCACCACACCCCGTCTCCTGCATGATATGCCTTGATCGACTTGAAGGCATCGACTACCGGTGCAAAGCGGTAACATAGGAACATGAGCTTGCGTAGCGTGCGATCATCCACCGCAGCTCCCGTCAGCCTGGCCACATTCTCAAGACAGGTCGCCGCCCAGTCGTAGATGATGAAGAGCGACAGCAGTCCTGCACCTAGCGGATCCAGCCACCACACATGAGCCGCACGCCCGATTAGTGGAAAGAGAAGCGAAATCGTATTGAAGATGACGTCTGTCTTGCAGTCCTGTGCCAGCGC
Organism: Erythroxylum mucronatum; assembly: GCA_027563825.1. NCBI lineage: Eukaryota > Viridiplantae > Streptophyta > Magnoliopsida > Malpighiales > Erythroxylaceae > Erythroxylum > Erythroxylum mucronatum. The sequence continues at coordinate 179,098 of JAOSBP010156359.1, forward strand.
TTGCACCTGGGTTGTCTTGATCCGCATGCACCCCACACCAATGATGCCCTTGACCACAATCGTGCTTGCCATGGCAAAAATCGCTGTCCCCGGCAGTGTAGTTGCTTCGTGCGCTGCGTCTGGCATCAGCCTCTTGAAGGACTCTTGGAGAATCTGCAAGAATGAAGAGATCATGATGATACTGAACACAAGAATCCCAATAGGCTCTAGCCGCCTTCTCCCAATGGGAAATCGCTTGGACAGGCTTCGGATACGCTTCTCTACCAGCCACGTCGTCGACCAGACAATTACAGTACATAGGAGGTCCAAGGCCGAGTCTGCAGTAGAGGCAACCAGAGACAGTGACGACGAGAAGTAGACTGCCACAAGTTTTGCGGCAAGCAGAAGGATGTTGGCCACGACGTTGATGTTGATTGCGAATTTGGCCTTCCTTCTGGCCTTGCGTCGCTTCTCGCGCTCGTAGTCTGGCAGGAAAGGTTCCACCGTGTCTCCCGTCTCGTGCAGACCCCCACTCGGATCGGGGATCCCATCGCCGTCAGTGTCTTGCGGGTCAAACGAAGCCAGTATGTCGTCCGATATGCTTCTCACCACACAGTCAACCTCTAGCCAGTCGTCAAGTGTTTCATTCTGATGCTCATAGAACTGCACCACAGCCTTGCTGATGTGTAGCCTCTTCATGGCTTTGAGTTCATCGTCATCTTTGCGGAACTTTTCGAGGCTGTTCTGTGACACACTTTGGTCCAGCGTCTTCTGCATCTGCTGACGTCGGCAATCCTGTACCACGGAATCCACGGCGTCCCGGAATCGCTCGCGAATTCTCGCCCGTGGAGCAGCTTCGATATCATCCTTGTATCTGCCATACTGCTTGGACTTGTTGTCTCCGTTGGTACGAGCAACCAGCCCGTGGCGTCCAGAGCGTGGCATTGCTATATTCCGCTTCCAAGATCGCCAATGGCGAGCTCGACGCTAAGTGAGCACAGGAGCCAGCTAGTTAGACGTGTACCAGTGGAAGCAATTGATACCTCTCTAGTTCTGCCTAATATCTCCTCGCACCAGCAGCTCAACGTTCAAAGTGCTCTCTGAAAGCCTTCACAGCAGTCTGAAAGAAAGTTGCATGCGTCGGAGGTGTTTGTCCACAGACCGCTGCTTCCCTGCTTCCATTTGGCCATGTTACGCGTCGGATGATGACGTAGCCACGACTTTTTCAGCCGCATCTACAGGTTTTTGGCTGCCATGCCGATCTCCATTTACAATCAGTCACAGGTTTACCCAACAGGCATTGCAAGCCTTGAAAAATCGTTCGTTGATGTATATGGACCCTTTTTCTAGAAATGAGGGCTTCTATACTGGGCCTGCAACTTTATTCGTTGAACCGGATTGCTTGAGGAGAGATATCAATGCAGGCGTCGATTAGCCAGAGCCCTGCTTCCGTTTGGCGACAGGGCAGCGAGTTCGGCAGATGCACATCTATGATACAGAAACTTGAAATCGCTCTTCACAATATCCTACTGCTTGCATAATAGGAGATTGCATGCCTTAGAGACTGTCGAGGGCCAGCAATATCGTCTTCGAGGATCAGCAGATGCAGCTGCAAACAGTCCATGCTTCTGCTCTGCTCCGATTGAGGAATTTCTTCAGCTGACTCGAGGAACTGTGAGCCATATCAAATTCAATCTGATCTCGACAAAAAACATGGCCAATGCTGAACAGATTTGCAAGACACAGCAGTATGCTTGTCGCACACCAGCAATTGCATCAATATGAAGTCACATGGAGCGTTCTATCGTCGGCTTATAATCTTTAAATCGGGAGGTGATTTCGGCAAACCCCTGCTAGCAAAAGATGAAACTAGCAGAAGGGCAGATGGGACTGCCAGAGGCGCTGGGAGCAGACCCATTGGCGTGAAACACACTTCTTGAAATACTTTTTCAGCTATAGGCATCTATATTGGCCAAGATGGATGTTCCTTATCGGGCAGAGTATGGAACGTGAGCCAAGATCAGTCCGCAGAGTCCCGACAGTCGTTAGGCTGCTGTCGCAGTTCGCAAGTCCTCGGTGTTGCACCAGCGTAACCAAAATCGTTTGCTAGAACCACCACGGAGCAGCATCATAGGCGTCTATCATCGGCACCATGAGAATCGCTGGATGTTACTTTGACGCTCCCGGACCGCCTTCAAGAGGATGCGTTTCTGCCGACTTGGAAGCCCACTGAACGATCCTATGCGATGGCTTTGCCCTCATTGAGACTCTTGCAGTGTCTCAGAGCAGAATTGAATCAGCGCCAGTCTAGACTTCGGCCATTCTATGCAGCACAAAGTTAATAGCGAAAAATTCTTGGGAACCCACCAAAAACTTGAACACCTTGTTTAATCTTCGGACGATTCGGGAACTTGGTTCTGCTTGGGTCGCTTGTTCCAGGCGCCTCTCCGGGGGCGCTTTCATATTGCCCTCGCTTGAAATTACTACACAAGTTCTTTCGTGGCGCTCATCTACGTCGAAATTTTCAGCATGCCTTGGCGCTTGTCATCAAAGCCACGAGGCCTGTCCAGCTGTTGGAAACCCAAATTAAGAGTGAAATGACGCTGACATTTAAACGCTGCTAGAACTTTTGACTTCGATCCACGCCAGGCAGCAAGATCGGTGGCTGGTGGGGCTCAAAGCCACTCTTCAAGACGCTACACTTACAATGTCCGAGGTTGCGGCCAAGACAGAGGCAGTACCACCACCAGAGACTTTTGATGTGGCGACGCTAGCGAAGCAACTATCCCAAAGCCGCAATCGCACCTGATTTGCCCATGTGGCTGCAGCACTTGGACGTTGCAGAGGGGCAGAAACCGCCTCACCGCGGCTAGTCGACGGAGAAGCCAGGTCGAGAATTCAGCCGCCCATACAACAAACCTCTTAGCAAAATTCTGATTGCTAGTAGCACAGACGAGCAGGGTTGGCACTCGCCTCCGTGGCCGGGATGCCTCTGCCTTTCCGAGAGCGCCGGCCAACGCATGGAAAGAGAAGGACGTGCCTAGCTCAAGGCGTTGGCGGTATGGATAAGACAGTTTCACCGTCCGAGCCTTCTTTTCATGCCCCAGCCACAAGGAGCATTTTGCGGGGCAGGTGGCCAATATACTCGGCATGACATTTGAGCAACTCTACCAGGACAGGGGAACAAGAATACCATACCATGCAGGGTCTAGAATCCAGGATCGAGAGACGCCAAAGGAGTGACAATGAATTCGTGGGGTCCCCACGATCTCACATGCCGTTGCTGGTAAGGCCACTTAACGGCTTCATAGAGCCCAAGGTCCAACTCCTTGGCCCATCTAAAACAGATTCGTCTCTCGTTCAGGTGACACTGCAGCAAGGCATTGCATCCTGCATTAGCGCGGGCACTATGGAAGAAGGAGGAGCGAGAGAAAAAAAAAAGAAAAAACTAAAATTCCAAACAGGTGCAGTCAAGTGTGGACGCACTGGGAAGAAAGATTAAACCCGGAGCCATAGTTCGGCTGGATGTGCCTGGTGGACTGGCTGGCTCGCTTCTAGTGGCTCCCTTGGAACCATGTGGCCCGCTATCCTGCACATCATAGCGCGCTTAGGGGCAGCAGCCAGCTTTCTGGGGATGGCCAGAAGAAGAAAATGAGGCTTGTGGTCTCGCTAAGAAAGTCTCCACGGCATCCGGGAGCAAAAGACGACTTGTGTCTGCCGAGGCCTCTTGGAAGCAACCCCTGCCAGACCAAGGAGGTGCCTTGCAGATCTCCCGGCAATTTCAAAGATTGAAGTCGAGAACTGCGGGGTGTGGGCCCTAAATGCTGCTGCATAAGCATCTTCCAGGGCTTGCTTGTCCCCATGTACCCACGCCTTCGATTGGCCCCAGCGGCGCAGATCCCGTGCTAGTCATGGGTGAGAAGTTAGCAGAAGGCCAACCCGCGACTTTTCGAGATGCCTTTGACTGGGGGAAAAAGCCGCACGGCAACTGCACACATGGCAGTGCGCCATGTGAGGGGTTCTGCTGCTTCAGATGTCTCTTCCAGGCGAGTCCGAAAAACGCCATGATGCCTTTGGCTTCTGACGACCCCGTCTAGCGTATACGCCCAGCGCCTACATGGTCCCAAAGCCACAGGTGTATGCGGGGTCGCTGGGCTGGCCGTGTGGGAATGAGACCAAGCCCCATGGTCTGTGGCTTGAGAGTACACAGACACGACCGTGTTGTGACAGTATAAAATGGCTGGCTGTTGTGTTCCTGGGAGACGAGTAGGAGAACTTGTCTGACACCGCAATCACTTTACACCTCTTCCTCTCCCGAAAAACATATCGAGTCCAAAATGAAGTCTGTCATCGCAGCCGGTGTCCTGTCGACCCTTGCGGTCGCACAGAAGACGACTCCATTCGTGCCTGTCGACGCTCAAGTCGGTCTGCTCAAGTTCCCCCTGAGCTGCACCTTTACTGCTGTGGGTGACAAGACCCTGTCAACCTCTTTCACGGCTACTGCTCCCAACTTTGGTGCTTCGGGCCAGCAGATTTACTACGATGAGATCATCTCCAACATTGTCATCCCTGGATCCGTGACCAGCTACGCCGGCACTGTCGGTGCCACCCAGGCCTCTGCCCTGGTCAGGATCCAGCTGAACCTGGAGAACGCTACGCCAGCCCAGCTCAACGCCTTCCCCAATGGCCTCCTGATCCAAAACATCAGCATCACTTCGGGCCAGCCAGCGACTGTTAGGGTCCCCAAGACGTCCACCCTGTCCCCAATCGGCCCCGTGACGCTGGGCACGGCCGGCATCGACCACATCATCCACCTGGGCAACGTCAACGCCACCATCAACCTGCAGGACGCCTCGGGCAAGCAGAAGCTCGGCCCTCTGTACATGAACTGCGGCACGCAGCCCGTCAACTTCAATGTCGGTGTCGTCAACGTCGGCCCCAAGACTGGCGCCGCTGCCTTCCAGCCTCTTGCCGGCGGCACCAACACCTACCCCAACACGACCCTCAACCAGGACACTGGCTACTTCCGCTACCCATACAGCTGCAACTTTGGCACCACTGTCGGCAACCAGTCCGTCGACCTGACCATTGGCGGCACCTGCCCCAGCTACCTGGCGCCGTCGCAGCAGTTCAGTCTGACTGACGCCCAGGCCTTCCTGAACATCCCCGCCGCTGCCAACGCTGCCGCCAAGAAGGCCTATCCCAACTTGGCCTCGTACAAGTTCACCGTCAACTCGTTCAACCTCAAGCTGACCAACGCTTCGCCCGCCAGCCTGAACGTGCTCAGCACCCCCATCACCGTCACCACCCCCTACAACGCCAACGGCTTTGTCATTGCCCTGCCTCAGTCCGGAACTCTGACCGCTGGCCCTATCACCGCTGGCACTGTCGGCAAGAACGCTCTGCTGTCGGCTGGCACCTCTTCCGCTGCCCTGACCTACCTTGACAGCACTGGCAAGACCCTGGCCACCACCACCGTCTCCTGCGCTCCCGTCAAGGCCGCCGACATCATCGGGTAAGTTCATTCTAGAAGATACGATATCTAGATACTAACAGAAGCATAGTGTCCCTGTCACCAGCGCCAAGCCCAACGCCATCAGCACCTAAGCGGAGTGATGAGACGACCAGAAAGGAAAAGCTATTTCACGAAGATACGCCCGCACAGAGACATATAGAGAGAGATATGAGAGACGAATGAGAACAAATACTTGTGCTTCGCCATATGTAGTTGAATAAGAATATCAATTTTCCAATTAATAGATCATTCCTGTACTGTAAAGCTCTGCCGCTTGTGCTTGTGCTACACAAAAGTCAATGGGTCGAGAGCGGGCTGCACGTGATTTGAGGAAAGGCCAGGTTGAGTGAGTGATAGTGCTTTTATGGATGCGAGGCTGCCCATGACCTGGCGCCCTCTTCTCATCCACCTGCAGGGCTGTCTAGTACTATGAGATGTCCTTGAACCAGAACAATCCAACTCGCCATTTGGATTCAACTGCAATACTGGATCGGTTTTTGGAGCATGGCCATCGCTCAAGACAGTACTATTGCATCTAGCCAACAATATACCTACATTCCAGCATAACCCGCAAAATTGAAGAAGTGCGGAACCACTGGTGCTCATATCCACTTTGGGCATACGAAGATCCGTCTTGATTACACATTTGTCCACAAGGGGCTAGGGACGTCTGAGAAATGACAGTCACAAACACCCCAAGAAGAATAGATCCTCAGCAATTGGATGACACGATAAGAGAAATCGAAATCGAAACTAATGTTTTAATGCGTCAAGTCGTCGAAGACTGAACCAGCTTTCTCCATAGCACAAGACTATTACACAACGAACAGATATGTGGTTGCATCACGAACGTGAATTCCCTGTCCCACAACATCGAAAAGTGCTCCTGGATCTTGAAATCGCAATTTGCATAAGGGTAGATCGAAGATGGTCTTCTTCTGCTATTGCGTGTTAAGTCCAATGACGAATAAATGAGCTTGTCTGGAGAGAAAATGTCCATGACCGAGCTTTGGGACTGTTCAAAAGTTGGATCCTGATGAATCATGAAGACGCCGCACGGGGCAGTGTCGATCGCTCAGGAGACATCTTTCAAGACTAAACTGCAACTGGCATGGAAGAATGGCCTGTTACATGCCGGACCATGCTCTCCAGCGGCTCTTTGCGAGAGCCCCGATCCTTGCTTACAAGCTACTTGTTCGGCATTCACATTCGAACGCGTGACGGTACAGCAAGATTTACAAATTACTCTACATCAATTCCTAAATCTTTCTAATTCGATGAATCTACATTCGAAAGGCCTTTCTTGGACAAGGCTGAGCCAGAAACTAAACTTCTGATCTGCAATGACATCTTTCAAGCATGCGGAGCAGAATGATGTAGCCTATATTGAGACTAAACGCATTCCTCCTGTTGATGACGCCGACATGATTCTGGAGCAGCCAATGCAGAGTCTCAGGTCTAACTGCCGTGGTGACACTTGTGCTGCAAATCGATATGGCCATCGAGATCAATGACAGTGGACCCAGGGCCGAAGTCTCGTCTATAAAGCCAGAGCCATCTTGCCAAATATTTCTTTTGTCTCTCATCCAAACGCACAGCAAACAAATCCAGAAGACAAATACTGCAACCTAAACTCACAATGTCTGACTCAGGAACCTACCAGCCAAAGGTTTGTGTTACACCAGGCCATGCACACGCATGCACACGCTGAAGGCTATGTCTAGGAGCATGATGGCCTCAAGAAGGACGGCGGCACTGACCAGCGCGTCAACACCGGCCAGTTTGCTCATGGCAAGGTCGACCCTCACGAGGCCGGGAAGAAAGGCGGTCAGACTGGCGGCCAGGCCGGAGGTCAGGCCAGCGGCAACAAGGATGACGAGTAGAACACATCAACGTCGTCGAAATCTATAATGACGATTATTACTATTTGAATGAGAATTGTGATGAGGTCAATGACAAGTGCCACTTAAGACATGCAATCACATGAAGTTCCCATTTTGTCTTGGCGTGAACGTCATGATGCCAATTGTGCAAAATGCCATAGTTTTGGTGATCGCCATTTGGGTTTGTGGTGGGTGTGAATGCAAGCAGCTTTCCCTTACCTCCCCTCCCTAATCGATCATAGTGATTTGATTACATGAGAATCCAACTGGATTCTAGATATACCTTGTCAAAACCTCCTACTCCCTGGACAGAAAGCAACCGGGCCTGTCTCAGCTGCACGAGATTCGCAGCACAATGAGCCATTCACAGTACGAGAAAGGCAAGTCTGGCCTCTTCTCTCCCTCAAACACCGATATCCTGAAGATCATTGCTTAAAACATCATGCTGTATCTTCGCGTTTTTCAACGCTTCACCCCCCAAAAAACCGTTGTGAAGAAGATGAGCTGACTTGACGACAGGCTTCAAGCCTGATGAGCAGTTCCAAGGCAAGCCCGGCTCGCAGAGGCACATGGAACCGTCGCCCAAGGTCACAGACCTGCCCACTCACGATGGAGGATCGCAGCCTTACCGACCAGCCAACAAGCTTGAGGGCAAGAAGGCCCTCATCACGGGCGGGGACAGCGGCATTGGGCGCTCTGTTGCCGTCATGTATGCCATGGAGGGTGCCGATGTCATGATCGCCTACCTGCCAGAAGAGGAGCAGGACGCACAAGATACAAAGAAGCAGGTCGAGCAGCACAACCGCAAGTGCTATCTGTACCCTGCCGACTTGAAGGAACGCGACGCCTGCGTTGCCTCTGTGGAAGAAGCGCGCAAGCAGATGGGTAGCCTAAACATACTCGTGCTCAACCATGGCACACAGACGGCAAGCAACGATATCTCAGAGATATCTGATGAGCAGTGGCATAATACTTTTGACAGTAACATCCATCCCTTCTTCTACCTGGCCAAGGCTGCGCGCCCTCACCTTCAGTCTGGTGATACTGTCATAACGAATGCGTCAGTAAATGCGTACATTGGCAGACCCGATCTCCTGGATTACACATCGACCAAGGGCGCCATCATATCATTTACGCGTGGTCTGGCGAACCAGCTCATGTCGACTGGCATTCGCGTCAATGCTGTTGCGCCTGGCCCAGTGTGGACGCCCCTGATACCATCGACTATGACCCAGCAGCAACAAGAAGGTTTCTCATCACCAATGGGCCGAGCACTGCAGCCCAGCGAGGTTGCCACGAGCTTCGTCTTCCTGGCCAGCGCAGACAGCAGTGGCATCAGCGGGCAGACAATTCACGTCAACGGCGGCATGTTTACCACGTCATGAGGTTTTCCTTGTTGTGGTCTTCTGCCTATGGGATGGCCATGGTATACCAGTAACCTCATCATGATGCTTGTCGCTGGAAGCCCTACCGAATGATGTCTAGTGGACTAGGCATCTCGTAGCATTTTAAAAGAAAGAGAGGCCATGGTTTCAACGCTTCACTGAAGGTTGGATCATCGTACTCGTCGCAGCCTCATGAGCTCAAAGTTGCAAATGTCAGTCCGTAAAGAGTAGCATTAATATCATAGAAACCTAACGGAGGTTACGTACAGAAAGGATAGAATCTGCAATCGTTTCGTAATAGAGTAGGAAACCCTCCCCTTTTAGGGCCGGCTGCCTGCCGGCCAATGGGCACGCACGCAATTGCTTGTCCGCTGACCTCGCCTGACCTCGGCACGGTGCCTGATACGGCGACCTCTCTTCCGGCGCATATCTCTCTTACTCTTGCTCTGAATTCTCTGGCACACGACCACATACAACTCCTCTTGTTCGGGAGATATTTTTCGGAAGAGCGCAAACGACTTGTGAACGCGACCCACGACACCAAGACTCATCTGTATCTGAAACCCGACGACATTCACCGCCCGCCACCAACGTTCCTTTCAAGAACCAACCATGTCCAAGCAGTTCACGGCAAAGGAGGTCGAGGAGCACAAGACGGTCGAACAGGGCCTCTACATCATCATTGACGGCGGCGTTTACAAGATGGACAGTCAGTTCTTCCCTCTTTCCACCCCTTTTCCTGTGTCTCTCTCAACTTCATACATTCAAGAAGAGAAACAAGAAGACACTGACAGAAAGCAACAGCCTTTGTGGATGAGCATCCCGGCGGCGCAAAGATCCTCAAGCGTGTCGGCGGAAAGGACGCCAGCAAGCAGTTCTGGAAGTACCACAACGAGAGCATCCTCAAAAAGTACCAGCCCAAGCTGCAGATTGGCACCGTCAAGGACCAGGCCAAGCTGTAAAGAGATGCGATTGCATGGAAAGGAGATACTGTACAGACCACATAGAGAATGATAAAGATATACACGAGAAAGCCAGAGTCTATTTCGTTTGCCTTTCCCCCCCTTTTTGTTGTCTGCTTCAAAACAAAGAAATCCGTTTCTACACATTACATTTATATGATACTGCTGGCCCGCCTTTTTCAAAGTTCGTCGCGAATGTCGCCACCTCCAGCTTGAGGTTCTGGTCTTCCGCTGTCCTTGTGCAGGTCGACGCCCTTCTTCTTGCGCCACTTGTCCCACAGCGCCCAAAAGTCCTTTTCCATGCCGCTCTCCATCTGGTCGGGCAGTATGATTTCGTACTCGACGTGTAGCGCCCCGTACATGATCTCGCCGTGCGTATCGGAGCGGTCCTCGGCGAAGATGGGCATGCCCTGGCCCTCGAGCACCTCGACCGCGCCCGGCTGCACCACCTCGCCGCGCTTGCGGCCCACGCGCACCGTGCGGCCGTCGAGGTGCGTAATGTTGCGCGACCAGTCGCCCATCCAGGCCTCGCGCAGGCTCAGCACCTCGCGCCAGAACAGGTGCTCGTCGCGCCGCCGGAAGAAGGTGCCGTCGGTGCGCTCGCCGTCCTCCCACACGTGCGCCGGGTCCTGCTCCATGAGAGTGACGTAGAGGTCACCAGCGACGTAGTCTGGGCTGGCGTCTGCCTCATTCTCCATGACCACCCTGCCACCCTTGGGGTAGCCTCGCTCAATGGGGACCGTAAATTTTTCCGTCTGTCGCACGACGCGCGAGCCTCCGCACGTCTTGCACGGATGCTCGATGACCTTGCCCTGTCCTCCGCAGTGGCCGCATTGACTTTGTGCCTGCTGGAAGATTCCTGGTGCCAGCATAATCTTCTGTACAACGACGCCGTGACCGCCACACTGGCCGCATGTCTTCATCTTGCCATCGCGGCTGCCTGAACCCTCGCACTTTTCGCAGATGAATTGCTTGTCGACCTGGAACTCGACCTCGCCGCCGTTGTAGAATTTGAACAGTGGCACGGCAATCTTGACTTCTTGGTTCGGCCCCCGTCGTTCTCCGTGCCCACCAAAGTGCCCATGTCCGCCAAAGAATCGGCTGAAGAGATCAAAGGGATCGTGCCGGCCAGGCCCGTTGCGCCCACCCGAGTCTCTGTGCTGCTTGACGCCTTCGTGACCATACTGGTCGTAGATCTTGCGCAGTTCGGGTTGTGAAAGCGCGTCGTAGGCATCTGAAATCTCGACAAATTTTTGCGCGGCCGCCTCATTGCCGGGATTCTTGTCGGGATGGTACTCCTTTGACAGCTTGCGATAGGCTTTTTTCAGTTCTCGCTCGTCTGCATTCTTGGAAATTCCAAGCAGCTATCCACTTTGTCAGCTTCATGTCGCATGTTCTCTGTAGAAAGAACAACCGACCTTGTAATAGTCTTCAACGCAATATGCCAGCAATGGCAGTAGCCATATAAACAGCAATTGGATTGGGATGAACATGGTAGCGAACGGAGAAAAAAGGTAAAGAAGAAACGGGTTGGCTGATTCACAAGACCATCGGGCAGGGATATCTGAGGCAAAGGTTTTTTTGTAGCTACAGAAATGCACCACAGGTCAACAGATCCAAAAGGACGGCAGCAGCAATAAAAAAAGTAAAGTCGGTGGTTGATGCCACATGTCCCAAGAGCAGAGCAGCTATCCAGACCCTTGTTGGTAGCGGCCATCCAATCATGCCAGAAAGTTAGCTGCTTAGTCCACCGTAGGGCTGAAAAGTGATGATGCTGCCGACCTCGTGTCTAAGGGAATCTCCCTCATCTTGCCCGTCTTCTTCTTCTGCACTCTGGACCCACCACCACACAATGGCCTCGAAGCTGGCTCCATTCCTCGTGCGCGCAGGCGGCCGGGCGCTGCGTGCACCAGCTGCTCCTCGACGGCCGCAGCAGCTGCGCCAGTTTGTCGCCAGCAGCAAGCTAGCGAGCGACACCCTGCAAGTGGTCAGTCAAGCTCTCTCTGTGCTCTGGATGAAGCAGTAGACTTCAATTGAACAGCCAAAACTGACTCTGATGCAGCATCGCAACTCTCCGAACAACAACCCAGACATCCCCTTCAAGTTTACGCCCCAGAATGAAGCTCTCATCGAGGAGATTATCTGCCGCTACCCATCCCAGTACAAAAAGGCCGCAGTTATGCCATTGCTGGATCTCGGCCAGCGTCAACACGGCTGGACCTCAATTTCCGTCATGAACGAAGTGGCAAGGATCCTGGAGATGCCACCGATGCGTGTCTACGAGGTTGCCACTTTCTACACAATGTACAACCGTACGCCAGTGGGACGATATCACATCCAGGCCTGCACCACGGTATGTTTCCTGTATTTAGGGCACTTTGTCAATGGCAGACTTCAAGACAAAAGAGTCAAATAAGCTAACGAAGTAAATTAGACGCCGTGCATGCTCAACGGCTCAGACGGTGTCATGGAGGCAATTGAAAAGCACCTTGGTATCCACCCGGGTGAGACGACGCCCGACAAGCTGTTCACGTTCACCGAAGTGGAATGTCTGGGCGCGTGCGTCAACGCGCCAATGGTCCAGATCAACGACGACTACTACGAAGACCTGACGCCCGAGACGACCGTGGCGCTTCTAAAAGCTCTGCAGCAAGCCGCCGCAACGACTGGCGCCTCCGGTGGCGCTGCCGGTTTGGCAGATGATGCGTCCATGTCAGAGCAATCGGCCGAGGAGCTGGGCCAGGCAGAGGCCAGGCGCGCCCTGGGTTCGCAGGGCCGTGGTTACGGCGCGCGTGGCCAGCAACTGCCGTCTCCTGGCCCCATGAACGGCCGGCGCAAGACGTGCGAGCCTTTCACAGGGCTCACAAACCTGACGAGCGAGCCGTGGACGGGGGAGCAGACGTTCCGGACGGACGGCGCGCTGGACTCCAAGTAGACCGTTGTAGATTCTTGTTGTTGGACAAGGGAAAAGTAGAGCACAGCCAAAAGAGCAGGAAGGGAGTATGTAAAGATTAGAGCAAACAACTGGAAGTGCACCCCTTCAAGCCGCCAAATGCAAGACAAATTACATTTTGACATTCACTCTGGTTTTTTCCGTGAAATTCGCCTGCAGGTGTGCAAATGACATCGCCCCAACCATCCCTTTTTATATGCAAATGGGAAAAACATCAGTCTTCTGGGGCAGCTGGGTCAGAGATGCTAGTTGATATGACCCATTTTGCAAGTGTTATTTTGTCTTATACACAACTTTAGCTCTTCTCAATATATATATACGGCATGTATACACCATGTTCACCCATGTTTTGTTCTCTCCTCTTTCCGCCTCTAGCCTCTCTTCTTCTCCTTCTGCAGCATCTGAATAATGATCAATTCAAGTCAGGAAGCGCCAGCGCGGGTCCTCGTCGCCTGCCAGTCCGCCCTGCCCGCCAGCAACCCCCTGCTGGCCCGTCTGCTCATCGCGCCGCCGATTCTCCCGCGTCAGCACCCAGTAGATTGTCAGCGTCACCAGCATGTTGGCCAGCGTGTAGGCCAGGTTGATGCTATGGCCCTGCACGAACCCGTAGGGCGCAGCAGCCCATTGCTGGCGGTAGACTTGGGTGCCAATCACAGCACCCAGGTTGCCGATGCTGATTTGCATTGCGGCGGCGACCGCACGTTTGGTCTGCCCACCGACGTTTGTGGCCGGCCAAGAGAGCACAAGGGCGCAGGTCGGGTAGATGCCAGCCGTCGCAAAGAAGGTACCGACATATGAGATGCCAGGGCTTCGCAAGGGATGTTTGTGCTGCGAGATGAGGATAGAGTACCCAATGACAGTCAGAGTGGCTGAGCCAAGCAGGAAGGGAGTGCGAATGCGCGCCCGTTCTGAAGCGATGGCGATGATGACTGTCAATATGGTGGCAAGGGCGTAAGGAGGAATGGTGAGCAGTTGGGCCACTGCAGAAGTATATCCCAGGTTCTTGATGATGGTCGGAAGGAAGAGCGAGAGCGTGTACAGTGGAAACGACATGGTGTGGAACGCGGCAGCATACAGCCAGCACTTTGGATCGCGAAGCGCCTGTGCCACATTGGCCCAGGTGAAGCCCTCGTTGTTGGTGGCATCGCTGTCTTCCACGAGTCTGGTATGAATTGTCTTCTTCTCAGCGTCTGTCAGGAAGCCAGCAGTGGCAGGATAGTTTGCAATGAAGAGGTAGGCCAGAGCGCCCACAACCACGGTCAGCAGACCTTCGATAATAAAGATCCATCTCCAGCCTTCCTGGCCGCCAACGCCGTTCATTTTGGCGATGCCAAAGGCGAGTATGCCACCAAACGCTCCAGCCAGCGAGGCTGCCGAGAAGAAGAGAGCTACACGAAACTGGCGCTCATGTCGCCGGTACCACATAGACAAATAAAAGACAACTCCCGCTGATTTGAATCATTAGTAAACATTCTGAAATGATTTGTTCAAGCAACTTCAACTCACGAAAGAGGCCAGATTCAGCAACGCCCAAGAAAAACCGAGCGATGAAGAAGCCAGTGAGGTTCTGGACGACTCCCAGCAAAGTTGCGACAATGCCAAAAGCAATCGTCAAGGTCGGCAGCCAAAATTTGGGCGTAGTGCGTTTAAGAACAATGTTACATGGAATCTCGAAAAGTACATATCCGATAAAATACAATGTCAAACCTGTCAGATACTGGTTGCCAGCTGATTTGGACTTAGTGTGTATACTTGCAGAAATGGAAGATCAAATGCTTACTCATATGTAGATTGTCTGTCATGCCCTCGATCCTTGCATTGGCTACATTTGCGCGGTCCAGAAACGACAGCAGATACAGGACAATGACTGACGGCAGTAGACGGATGTCAAGCTTTCGAATCAACGCCCTCTCATTAACCTTTTGGCTGCCATCACTGTCCTCAGAGGCCTCATCAGAAGCACCAACAGGGTCATGGTTGGGATCTTTTTCCATCTTGAAGTCTCTTCGGATTCAATCCTCAGATGTGCTTGGGGTAAGACAGTTGATGAAATGAGGTCAGGCACTAAGGCACTGAGCCTAAAAGTGCTGGATCTGTGTGCGCGCGGTAGAAGTTAAAGTCAATCTTCGGACCACAATAAGGTAGAG